>JAGEOH010001658.1:5000-14985 GCA_032207245.1 Pardosa pseudoannulata | reverse complement strand
TGGTCTAGTATAGGTTTCTAAAGAGTGATGATTTGGCGTTATATATATATCTGTAATATATATGTGCAGGAGTTCACATGTAAAGTTTAGCATCCTGATTTTGTCGTATTTTGACACTGAATAAATCTGTATACCAAATTAAGATGAAAAATGTATATTCGTGTTTTATATTTTATCGCGAAAGTTTTCCTTCTATATTGATTAATTCCCTATTGCCCTAAATCTTTATATCATATTAGATTTAAAGTTTCACAAAAAAAGGCACGCAATTGTTATTTGTTGATCTTAAAGTGTAGTTCCAGTATGCATAAAACTTTCGATTTCTTGATTTTTGTTTAAGAAGATTTTTTAGAATGTTCATGTAGTGCCATCTATTGGCGATAAAACGCATCAAAATTTGTTGTATTGAGATTTTAAACTATATAGAGTACGGGAAAGGTTTTAATAAGGACGGTGGTATTTTGCAGCATAAAATAATACCTATCTAAATTATGCTTATACTACAGCAAAGCAAGTGGATTTGTATAAAGAAAAAATTTACAAACATATACAATCAATTTTACAAACAGAAGGAGATACCGATATATAAACACAGTAATTTGGTTTAGCAGTTGAGAGTAATTGAGATCTGTAAGTCTGACAATTCTATTTTTTTAAATGAGAGATGACACTTCAATCTTTAACTCGAATGAACTTCAAAATAATTGTATGAGTAATTTTATCGATGCCGCAATTTTAAAGCGAAGTATCGATTCCCAGGTAAGCAAAGAGCACTCTTAACACTTTTTCTAAATATCGCAAATATGTTAAATGTTTGGAAAATTTAATGGGAAAACAAATTTTCTAGACTTTACGGGGACATGTAGATTACAATTATGTTCCGTCTATAGCTATAAAGATATATGAAAATTGCCTTTGTTAAACTTAATTTTCTCAAACAGCTAATCAAATTACATGATTGAAAATTTCATGAATCTTCGAAATCATGTTTCCATACATCTATATCAGTGGTTCCTGCCTTCCCCGGGAGTCTTTGGGACTGCTTAGGGGGTCCGTGATGAAATAAAAATTTTAGGCTTGCAATTCCGTCACTTTTCTCACTTTTAGTCACTTATTTTACAATTGATCACTTTTAGTCACTTTTTTAAGTAAACAGTCACTTTTAGTCACTTTTTTCATGGTGTATCACAGCAAAAGTCTGTTGTTGAAAAAAGAAAACCTGAATTAATAACAAAATATTTTAATAAAAGACCAAAAATGTGATGCGCTTATCTTATTTTTCTTATTAAAATGTTATTAGTCATATGGTTTCCAGAATTTAGTGATTTTAAAAAGTCGTAATGAAGTTCCTGAAATGTACATTTAATACATTAAAGTATTTTACGTCAAAGCACACATTTCTTTTTTTCTTTTTCTTCACAATTTTTGTTTAGATACTCAAATCTAGCTATGTACATATTTCGAAACATTATTAATATATGCAGAAAATTGTGATTATAAAATTAATGTATTTTATGTATTCAAATCTAATTTAGGGATTTTCTTGAATAAAAAGCAATGTTGAGTTGTTTTAAACAAAATGTTTAACCTTTTTGTATTTGACGCTCAAATCGTGTCTTGCTTGAATCATTTGATTTAGAGTTAAAATAAATAGAAAAATCTTAATAATAGCATCTGTAATCAAGAGGAGAAAAAAAATCGCTTTTTTTTTTCAATGTTTAGTCACTTTTTAGTCACTTATTCTGTATTATTTGTCACTTTTCTCACTTTTTTGAAAGTACCCCAGCAGTTGCAAGCCTGAAATTTGGGGCTGAGTGGACAACATTTGGGAGTTTGTCTAAAACATTATATTAAACCTTAAAAAGTAAAATAATTATAACCAATTTTCATTTTTAAAATAGTTAAAAGAAATAGCAATTAATTATTTAAGTCAAAGAATGACTTATTATTATCGATAGTTTGAGCAATACCAAGCTATACAACTAGTTGATTTTATATTTTATATCTATGTTACTTTTAAATACTTCATTTACAACTGCAATTGTGCTATAATATAGCTGTGTGTAGGTAAATCGTGGTAAAGTACTTGCTATAAGAAAAGGATCGTGAGTATAAAATTTTTACTTATTTAAATATTGACGACTACATGGTTTAACCTGTGATGAATGTATATGATGGCTTATTTTGAGTAGTACGGTTATTTGTGAAAAAGTATTTCTAGTAGTTGTTCTTTAAGGTATTATTCTGTAATGCAAATCAGTTTTTATCAATTTTTATACAATCTAATGTGTATTTCATCTTTTTTAGGTGAGTGAGAATTTTTTGTTGCTTATTTACAAAGTATGAATCGTATCACAGTGAAGGTATGTGTTAAAGCTTACAAATTGCTCTTTATATTACACTGTATGCGTTAATTTGAAGTCTGCTGCATTATCATTGACCTTTTTTATTTTTAACTTTCGCTTGTGATAATAAAAGACTATATTAAAGAAAATTTATAAATACCTGTTGATAATCATTTTTCAAAAAGCAGAACGTTATTCATTTATTCAATTAATTCAAAGCGTCGATAGTGTCTTTTCTTTTTGCGCTAATAACAAAAAGTGTAAATACCCCAGAAAATAAAAAAAAAAGATTATTTCGGAACAATTTAGGACTAATTTTATTAAGTCAGTTACTCTTTTAAAGTATTAAACTTTTCAGCAAGGAAAACCAACAAAATTTGTGTACTTACCTTTTTAGCAACAAACGATTATCTCATCCTAAACAAGAGGAGCGTTTTAAAATTTCATATTTACATCAATGGAAAAGACTTTTTGCCTTTTTTGCGGGAAAGTACAATTCGTGATTTACTTCAAAGCCGTCAATAATTTATCACAGCTAACTTTCTTCGTTAATAATATAAAGTAAACACCACAGAAAATTGAAAAAAATATTTAATAATAATCTATTGTTATTAACACATTGTTTGCGGGTACATTTCTCAGCGGAATTGTAGCGGGAGCGGGCGTTTTGCGCGTAAATTTAGTTATTCAGTTAAATCTCAATAGATTGAAAATTATTTAATTTTTTAACCAACTTTTCGTATTTTATATTGAAATATATAAACAAATATATAAAAAGTCAAATAAACAAACATATATAAATACAAATATATATAAATATACATATATATAATATCATTTTCGCAGGGATAAATAAAAAGTTAAAATCCAAATTGATTTTTTTTTAAATCAACCATCCCGTTCTTTGAGTCCGCATCGACTGATGTAAAAACTAGTTTTTATTTGTCCAATTTTTTGTAGAATCTATGAAGTAGACAAGAACATTCGGCTTCGTTTTCCTGTATCTACCGTTATTTTTGTACCCACAAACAAACCGTGTTGTTACACTAACCCGTACTAATACGTGACCCGCGCTCAAGTATCAATCGTCAGAAAACGTGCTAGTACGTGTCCCGCATACAATATGTTAAGTTAGGTACTCTTTAAAATAATTAAACTTTTCAGCAAGGAAAATCAACAAAATTTATATGTTTTTCTTTTTAGATATAAACAATTATGTACACATAAACAGAGAAGCATTTTAAATTTCAGAATCGTATTAGTATAACAGACATTTTCCTTTTAGTACGGAAAAGTAAAGTTTGATTTTTTACTTCAAAATTGTCAAGAATGCACAACAGCTTTTATTAAAAATTTTATAAACTTTTTAACAATAAATGTCAATAAAAATTGTAATTTTTATCTTTTAGGAACAAACAGTTATCTCCACATAAACTAGAGATAGTTTTAGATTTACATTAATATGTTTTTACACATATTGGACATTTTGCTTTTAACAAATTGTATGCGGGCCACGTAATAGTACGTTTTCTGACGATTGATACTTGAGCGTGGGTCACGTACTAGTCCGGGTTAGTGTAACAACATTGTTTGTGAGTACAAAAATAACGGTATATACAGGAAAACGAAGCCGAATTTACTTGTCTACTACATAGATTCTGGAAAAATTTAGACAAATAAAAACTAGTTTTTACATCAGTCGATGCGGAACCACAGAACGGAAAAAAATTAAAACTATATACTACTATTTCTATTTTATTTTTATTTTTACTATGCTATTATAAATTTATCCATTAAAAATATATTTTTAGTTTATAAAAATCTTATGGTTGTTATTTATATATTTCTATTTAAATATTTGTTTATACATTTCAATATAAAATAAGAAAAGTTGGTTAAAAATTAAATAATTTTCGATCTATTGAGATTTAACTGAATAACTAAATTTACGCCTAAAACGCCCGCTCCCGATACAATTCCGCTGCGAAATGTACCAGCACACAATGCGTTAATGTGGAAAAGCAGAATTCAAGTATAACTTCCAAATGGGTGATGATATGATATTTACATTTTGCATTAATAATAAATTCCCAAGAAATAGAAAAAAATATTTAGGGATTATATTAGTGGTATTTACCTACTCTTTAAGATAATCAAATTTTCAGCACGGGTAATAAAAAAAAATTTATTATAGTTTTCCTTTGAGTAATAAACAATCATCTCTTCATAAATAGAAAGAGTGTTTTAAAATTTCAGATTTGCATTAGTATAACAGACTTTTTGCCTTTATGCGGAAAATGTAGAATTCCAGTTTTACTTGAAACCCCTCAATAATGTATAACAGCTTCAAAATTTGAAAGTTTCGCAAACCTCGCATCTTACAGCTCCCTGGTGTGATATGCGAAAAAGTTTGTTACTACAACTTTCATATTCATCCGAAACCTCTTTCAAAAATTTATAAAATGGGAAGCACGGCGAGGCAAATGCCTTTATTTCGCGAAATAAAATCCCAAAAATGGAATAACCTTGGAGAAGAATTGAGATCATCTAAATTTTTTTCTTAAAAATTTTAAGATCCGTTTTGAATACGTTTTTTGATTCGAAGGTGAGAGAAAATATTCAAGAATGGGAGTGTTTTCTGTAAACTTCTAAATTGTATTTTATTCTCGGGCTTATTCTCTAAATATAATTTCAGCCGCATACATGTACTCCGAAAGAAATTTCTTTCGGGGTATTCCGAAATATTAAGGCAGCGTGTTTCAAGTGTTTCTAATTTTAAAATACTGTGGGTGGGGAAAAGGATTTTCCATTTCTTTCCTACTGTGCGTCATCAGAAATCTTTTATTTCTTATGATCTTATTTTATTCTATCTATTTTGATCATTGTTTCTAAAAATTTATTTAAAGAATTTATCCAAACATTTGAGGAATCATGCAGATAAGGATGAAAATTTCTCTAGAGTATGAATAATAGAGAAATATAAAGTTTATATAAAAGTTGAGTCTCTCTCTCTCTCTCTCACACACACACACACACACACACACATACACACACATAATGGCACTTTCCGAGTGATTAAGGTATGGAAGACACATTTTATTTTTTATGTAGAAACTTCTTTATTGTAATCCTCCAGTCCATTTCTATGCCGTTTTGATATCTTTTGTTCACATTTTGCGACGACAAGCGTGGAGGATGCTACCAGCGTGATTTCCCGAGCAGAGCGTCTTTTTTGGTGTTGTTACGTAAACAAATTCCGATTGTCTACTTCCGCGTCAGCTTTTTTACTCTGTATTGTTTAGCCGGACGTTATGTCTTTTTCCTATTACATTATCGTTAATGAGTTCCAACTATTTTTAATTATAACTCACTTAATTCTTAACCTGCATTTTTAAACCTGACATATACATACATATATATATTTGTATGTGTGTATTTTATATATATAAAATAATATTATGTTTATTGTAACGTAATTATTTTTATCTTGAAATAAAATTCGGTTTCGATTCTGTATTTACTGGCAACCTTTTGTAGAAATCTTGGCAAATGACTTTGTTTCCCCTGCGTATTCCTTCCTGTTTCATAAGTAACTAAAAATAGATTCTGGTGCTTAAACTACGTTATCGGCGTCACCCACTTCACTTGTAAGTAATTTTGATTGGTTGGCACAGACAACTATTTAACCACTATGTACAGGTTTTGCCAGGAGTTCGTTCATAAGAGTTTATGCCTAAATGAACTATGTTAGTTTGAACAAAACATTCCATTTCGTTTTCACTCGTCTACGGTTCCTCGACTGCAGGTTGACTTATCAGCTCTGACCTTCCTTCTGTGATGAGGCACAAAAACCTCATTAGACAACACGCACACACACACACATATATATATGTATATATATATATATATATATATATATATATATATATATATATATATATATATATATATATATATATATATGACATTTTCCGAGTGATCAAGGCATGGAACACACATATTGGTTCGTGTTAAAAAAAAAGCTCTTTATTGTACTTCTTCTGTCTATGACTACGCCATTCAGATAGCCTTTGTTCACATTTTGGGACGATAAGCGTGGAGGATGTTACCAGTCCGATTCCCCGCTCAGAAGTGCCTTTTGACGTTGCTTACCTAAACAAATTCCTATTATCTACTTCCTCGTCAGCTTCTTTACTCTGTATATTTCTGATCGAGGGAGGGGGTTGGGTTTCTTCTATTACGATATAGTTAAAAGAGTTCCAACTATTTTTAATTATTACTCACCTAATTCTTATGCCTCATTTTTAAACCCCTCACACACACACACACACACACACACATATATATATATATACACATATAATTATATATACATATATATATATACATATACATATATATGCATATATATACATACATATACAAATATATACATGTATATATATGTATATGTATGTATATATATATATATATATATATATATATATATATATATATATATATATATATATATATATATATATATATATATATATGTGTGTGTGTGTCAGTTTATTGGCCACTGTTTTCACAGGAGGACGTGGAGCATTAGCCGCTCTATTTTCTAAGTTTTAAAGTGAATAAAATGAGGCATTAATATAAATAATATGTTGATGCGTTTAGGTGCAATTTTGCACTCATATTCATATACACACATTTATGTATGCATGCGAGTATTTAATTTTTTTTAAGTTTAGTTGCATCTCCTGTCGTTTCAATTGACAACTTTTTACACCATGAACTACTTTTAATGAACACTTAAGAGCCTAAATTTGTCGCCAATTTAAAGTTTGCGACTATTATTCAACTTTACATCCATGCGTAGCCCCCTTTTTTTTGTGTGTAAAGTTTTCAGCTGCAAAATGGGGAGTCATCTTGAGGAATACTCAGATTGTGTTTAGAAAATTGCTGAATACTTTCCCCCATAGAAAAATTTTACGAAAACCCGCAACGTTGAAAATTTTAAATTGCTGGAAAATATCTCAAAAGCTGTCATTTTATTCCAAGAACATGAGAATAAAATTGAAAATTTATACAATGCTGTCATATATTTTCCTTTCTCTTAGCAAAATATATTGCGCTATTATGTTTGTAAAGTAGAAATATTCATAAAGGGAACTTATATTTAAATAGAATAGTTGCGTGTATGAAATATAAATTACTTTATATTTTTGCAGTCCGTGATAAAATTAAATACTTCTTGCCTTAATTATTTTAACTTTCTTAAAACTTATAATGTAAAGGAATGACTTTTTTTCGTTGCTTTTTAGTTCTAAAGCAATTATTTTAAACGCATTGTATTATTTGTGCTTTACACATAAGCATGTTGCTTTTCATTTTTGTTGTGACTAATTTCTGTTTATCTTAATGTTGCTTACTAAAACAGTGATTGCATGCAAGATCCTAAATTTTGAGAAAAATATAATGTCTTGTAGTCCTCGTTATATATTTGAGTAAAAAACTGTGATCAAATGTATAGTGGAATTTATTTTTAATTGCGTTTTGTTAAATATTTTTGTACTAAAATTTAACCACAGGTTCTGAGAAACTACAGACATAAATATGAAGAAAAAACTAACCGCTAAAATGATAGCAACCGAGACTAGCTTAATATAAAAAAAGTAAATTTATTATAAAATATTTATACCAATCTACTCTGGGACCTTCTAATCCATCTCCTCATTTTTTAGATTTTTCATATTTTATTATCTCAAACATTGTCCCCTCCTCCTTCTTGTCTTCCAATCGGGATAGTTTCCAGAATTTCATTGGTCTGACCAAACCCCGCCCTGAGACCACCAACGTGAACAACCTTATCCCTTCTAATTGGGCACTGTCCCTTAGGGACTCATAAATACTCCACAAAGGTACATTCTTATTTAATGTCAAGTACGGAGACGGGATTCTAATCTGGGACTGAAATCAGAACCCCGCTCGAGACAACCGTACAAGACTACATTATCCTATTTATCGAAATTTATGGTCCTCTATCTACAACGATGTGATGAGGTCAGATTTAGATCCCGAACGTTTTACTTCCTTTAGGAATGAATCAATTATAAAACATATCTTAATCGCCTCATCACATATAATATTAAAAGAACACATCTTAAAAAATTCGATTTTTTAAATTTCATTTTGTTTCATTGCTATTTAATTCTCTAAATTATGCTACAGATCCCTAAAAATATTCCAATAACTTAAATTTTAATATATAATAAACTTTTTAGAGGTAGTTTTTATTCCTAACGCAACTGGCAATGCAGACACTATAAGCCTTTATGCCAATTGAAGCCCAGTGGCGTTGAGGTAAAGCTTCGGGCTCCCACGACACAGGTCCGAGGTTCGATCACCGGGCTGTGCAAGGTTGACTCAGCCTTTCATCCCTTCAGTGGGTAGATGATGAACTGAGGACCAAGCGTGCTTGAAACTAAACACTGGGGATTGCGCGTAAGATTGACCACCTAACCGAAACATATGCTTCGCACTCCAGGGCCCTTGGTCACGTAAACGGAGATTGGCACCGCAAGTCCTGGCCCCATAGGGGCTGTTGCGCCAAGGAGTTTAGTTATTTTTAATGTTGCTTACAAAAATAGTGAATGCATGCAAGATCGTAAATTTTGAGAATACGATATTAAAAGAACACATATCTTAAAAAAATCAATTTTTCTAAATTCAGTTGTTTTTGATAACTATTTAATTCTCTAGATAAATTTCAATAACTTAAATTTTAATAAATAATAAACTATTTAGTAATAGTTTTTCCCTAACGCAGCTGAAAATACAGCCACTATATGCCTTTATGATACAAGGCTGCGATGCTGTAACCCATTTAGCACCACACGAGGAGCACGCACTTAGAGGTAGTGGCATAGTGCTCTTAAGAAAGATTTAAAACTGACATTACACAAAGCATAGTTTCCAGAACTTAGATCGTATTATCTAAACATATATTATTGTATAATTGCCGAATAGGTAGAGCGCTTCTCTTAAACCAGAGTTCGCTGGTTGGAATCCTTCTACTGGTCGTTTGGAATTGGCTTTATGCAGTCGATCCCAGTATTAAGAACCTCCATGCAGCAAAACAGTAGACCGTAGCGCTCCAAACCAAAACATATATGTATAAATTTAAAATCTGGTGTACGTGTTACTCTTAAGTTAAAAATAATAATGGTGAAAAATCACATACATTTTTCAGTGCTTTCGATTTTTTAACTGTTTTTTTTTTAATTTAAAATTCAGCTCTCATTGTTTATGAACACCGAAATCATGGAAAGTAAAATTAAGATTTTAAAGTATTTTGATATCAATGTAAAAACTTTTGTTATTCTAATCATAAGATTATGAGTATCTATCTGCATGTGTTCCAAATTCATGTGTATATATACATGTGCACCAAATTTGAATTATTTTTTAATTTTTCTTTTTAAATTTAAAATTTAGTACTCATAGTTTATGAGCACCGAAATCGAGGAAAGTAAAATCAAGATTTTAAAGTATCTTAATATTGATGTAAGAATTTTCGTCATTCTAATCATAAGATTATGAGTATGTGCATGTGTACCAAATTCATATGTATATACATGCGCACCAAATTTGAA
>JAGEOH010001658.1:0-2500 GCA_032207245.1 Pardosa pseudoannulata | reverse complement strand
ATTATTGCTGCGCATGGTGAATACCTGGAAAATATCGTAATTTAGGTTTTTCAGACTGCAGCGTCATCTGTTGGAGAACATTGTAACTAATTTTGAAAGTTTGTCTGCCTAAAAAATTACTATTGTCCCAAGCATATTGCAATAAACTGTGTATTTCTATTACTGTCCGTTTAGTTTTTATTGATTTTTCAAATATACCGGTCATTTTTGAGACACCCTGTATTTTAAAATGGAGTATCTTTACTCCTGGGGCAACAATAAGAGAAAACCATGTAAGTCATTTATATACTATTTCTTTATTACTTTCAACGAATAGTTTTCGCTTAACAGGCCTACAAGCCACAACCGCATTTGGCTACTCATATCTCATATATTTAAGCAAACATATACGTGTTTTTCTTTGGGGTACTAGTATTAAATCGTATGTGAAATCTTAAAAGGGTTTTTAAACAATGATCGAATCTCAGATTGGAGTTAGTACTTTCTTATCTCTGCTCATCCGCCATATTTTTTCTTAATATTAATATCTGCCTGCTGCCAAATTGATCAAAAGCTGATTCAACATGAGAGTCCTGTCATCTACATGAATATGCTCGCATAGGTAAAATAACAGCTCGCATTATAATTTCTTACACTTTCATTTGCTTTTGCAGAAGTTCATTTCTCTTCCAATATCTCCAATTCTGTTCAGACCGTTGATCTCGATATACGCAGTATCTTGTCTTTGTTCAGCTGTTGACAGACATTCTGATGAGTCTTACCTTAGACAGCTGCGGAAACAAAAGACTACCTGCCCGTTTCCTGCTGTGCAGCTCAAGGATACAGACGAGGAGCGTAAGAACATAAGTGGCTCTAACATAAAGGTTGTGATTGTTGATTCAAGCAAAGCAGTGAACTTGAATTGGACAGATTGGAAAGTTGGGGTTTTGACCGCTTAAAACGCCCGATTCGCGCCGTGAACGCTAAATTGAATTTGTGTTGACTTTAACGAGGGTAGATTTTTTTTCTCCTCTTAAGTCTACTTCGTGTCTAGATGTTTGATTTCTTAGGGAGTTAATGACAACTGCAACTACTTAAAGGTGTTTTTATGGTAGTAGATTTCTGGATCTTTGTTACAGTTCTATTCTTGGAGGAAATGTTTTTTAAGACCAAAACCTGTCTGTAGAATTATCTCCGCTTGTTAATTTTTTCTTATCCTTAAGAAGTATGTCAAATTGAATCAGCTTATTTTTCATTATTTTCGCCTGTTCGTAAATTAAAACTAATTGTTGAGAGACACCTTATGTAGCGTACACCTATATAAGGTGCCTTGAGTACATCATATGTTGTGGTTTTAGGTCTATGTGCATAAGATATTTTAGAAGTTTATCACCGAATTTTGCTACAATAACTGTTTATGTTCCATGATTTTTATTGCACTTTAGACTCAATTGTTTTTTATTTGTGAATCATTTAGTATTAGTGTAGTGTTTTTATTTATTTATTTTTTTACAATGTGTTTGGAATAGCTTTTTCCTAGAGAGTATTTTTTAATCAACACTGATCAACCAAGAAACCGTAGTTTTAATTGATATAAGGTAGTCAACATTATTTTTTATATTTTAGTCGTTTTTTATAAAATTGTAGTACAAAAAAGCTGTGTACAGTAAAATATATATATATATATATATATATATATATATATATATATATATATATATATATATATATATGTATATGTGTATATATATATGTGTATATATATATGTATATGTGTATATATATATGTGTATATATATATGTATATGTGTATATATATATATACATATATATGTATATGTATATATGTATATGTGTATATATATATATATGTATATATATATATATGTATATATATGTGTATATATATATATGTATATATATATATATGTATATATGTATATGTGTATATATATATATATGTATATATATATATATGTATATATATGTGTATATATATATATGTATATATATATATATGTATATATATATATATATATATATATATATATATATATATATATATATATATACATACACATATATATATATATATACATACACATATATATATATATATATATATATATATATATATATATATATATATATATATATATATATATATACATATATATATACATATATATATATATATATATATATATATATATATATATATATATATATATATAAACAAATATGATGCAAACATGATATAAAAAATGTGAATCAGTGTAAAACTTGTGTAAAAGTTTAATTTTACTTCTAGATCTACAATTTTTGACTTCATGGTCAGATTTTGTGTAATATAAATTTGTTAAAAAGGAAATTTTTTTCTACCAGTCTTAAACTGAAGCAAAATTTTACCCAATATTTGGATATGCATTAAGAAGAGCAACAAATGGTTTGTGGCCGAGTTATATATCTAACTTTAAAAGCTTATCTTATCTATTTGTTTTCTGCGCAATCTTACTTCTGT
>JAGEOH010001657.1:0-10000 GCA_032207245.1 Pardosa pseudoannulata | reverse complement strand
TATATATATATATATATGTGTGTGTGTGTGTAATACACTTCTGGCCATTCTATACCTGAAATGACATCCTTCGGCGAAATGTCTTTGTGTCTCTTTTAATTCTGGAAATCTTAACCGTCCGAGAATACCAAGTTAATTTCTGCTTAGTTCAAGTAATCTTTCCTTTACGTAACTGAGTCAGTTTAAAGCGTTACCACGTGAAATGCTCTTAATACCTCTGATTGGTTGACTCACGACACTGGTTCACAGCTTTCTGCTGTCACAAGTTTTGACAGCAGAACGCCAAAGAACGCCAACTCATTAAACTCCACACTTTTATTTTCAAACTTTTCTGTCTTCTTTCATGGCCTCACGATTTTTTTTTTATCCAACATGGATATAATTGTAGTAAGTAAAATAGGGCTAATTGAATTAAATATTATTCATGTGATATGTAATCAGCAAAGTTATTTTCGCCGATTACACGTGAAATGTGCTCCTATTATTTTAAATTGCACGGTCATGTTGGGCAATGAGAGAACCTAAGTGATTTGCAGTTGTGCTTCTTTTAAAAAAATAAATAAATAAAAGTAAAAAGATTGTTTTTCAAAAAAGAGCTAAGTCCAACGTTATAGAGCTTTAAATTTATTAAGTCTAAAAAGAAAAGTCTTTACAAAGCAAGAGCTTTTCATTCAATGCTACTATGAAAAATACGTAGTTTT
Source organism: Pardosa pseudoannulata (assembly GCA_032207245.1). Classification (NCBI taxonomy): domain Eukaryota; kingdom Metazoa; phylum Arthropoda; class Arachnida; order Araneae; family Lycosidae; genus Pardosa; species Pardosa pseudoannulata. The sequence goes on along the minus strand of JAGEOH010001657.1, from coordinate 9,299 downwards.
ATTGTTCAGGAACGAATGACGTAATTTCATTCCTATGAGATCTAAAAATTACTTAGCATGTTTTGGAAGTCAGGATCATTTAAGTTAGCTCGTAAATCACATGGGTATTGGAGGAGTGATAATATTTTCCTGAAAAATGTGGGCCCTTGTCAGAAAATTAACATATATCGTTAATTTTAAGAGATGGGTAAAAAAAAAGTTTAAGTTGGCGAACACTCCCTTAAATCGGACATTTTACGGCTGGAAAATTATACGTTAAAGAATAAGAAGGGGAAAAAAAGGGAATTTTAGACAAGGAGAATTTTAATAATTTTGATATATATATATATATACACACACACATATATACATACACATACATAAATATATACATATATGTGTGTGTGTGAAGTGTAATTCATTATTTGTCGATAACGCCCATTCGATGAAAATTAATATTTTAGGGACCTGCATGAAACTGGAATTTGGAAGGAAAAAAAATCTAACCCAGAATTCAATTTACGTCGCAGAAATAGGATCGTGTTCACAGAAGGAGAACATTCCAACTAGGGATATATTAGTTTAATCTCTTTTTAATAAGGTAATCAAGAAGAAACTCATTTCCGCTTTAAATTTTAAAGGATGAAAGCATGATCACGGAAATTTTTTTTAATGTAAACACATTCAATGAAAGCAATTTTGTTTAATTGACTCAAAATCGAGTTTTAAACGAGGTTGTCATTAACGTAATTAAAAAAAAGAACCCTTTTTAATTCAGAGCCACTTTACGGGAGCGACAGAACGGCTTCTTCCACAGTGGGAGTTATTACTGTTAAGTAATTTTTTTTTCTCTGGAGAAAATTTATTTTTGTAGCACAGGATCGTTGTTATTTGTGAACGAAAAAATATTTTTTTAAAGTAATACATCGGTTTTCAGTTAAGGTGTTTTAACTTGTGTGTTCAAATTCATACACGAATATATGTATACAATGTACATACTCATTATGCCTATACACCAGAGGTGGGCAAAAGCCTGCCCTTTTGCTTACTTTATCCGGCCCGTTGAAAAATCCTGCATGCAATTTTTTTTAATCTCTTATATGCGATTTTGTTGAAATCAATAGTAATTCGCATGCGTAGTGTACATATAAATAATGAAAAATATGTAAATAATAGAGAGTATTATAATTTGAACAGCTGTAACCATATCCCTACTTTAATGTATGCAACATACATATTCTCATAAAGCATGTGGTCGGCTTGCTACATAGAATTGAACGTGCATTCCTCTCACTCTTCGAGGGACGACAGACCGCAGCACGCGTACTGTTTATTTTGATTTAGCACTAGTTGCATACTCGTCATTTCTTTTCAGACTAATGTTTGTTAGTTTGCAAATATACATTTTCAGAACGTTTTCGTTAATGATTTACACGAAAAATAAATATCGATCACAAATTACTGACGAAAATCTACACTCGGTATTAAGGATTGCTAGAAGTGATTTGGATCCAAATTGTGAAGAAATAATATCAAATGAATGTTCCAGATTTCACGTTTCGCATTAACTAAAACTATTCTATTTTACCCTTTGATGTTTGTCTTTTCTTTTTGTAATTCTATTTACTATTATATTTTTAAAATGTAATATAAATATAAAAAGGTAATAACTATGATCAAAATAAAATAATTTGTATCGTTAAGATATAAATAAATATCAAAATAAAATCTTTCATTAACTGATTTATTTAATGACCATTAATTTAATATAATGGATACTATTTCTTTAAAAATTACGTGACATATTTTACTGGGCACAAATGGTTCGCATATACACCTAAGTAAGACAATTTATTATTACTATTATCTTTTATTAACTGTCAAATTTCTCTGTCCAAATGCTTTAAAATGATACTTATAGTGTTTTTGTCAAAAACATTTCTTGGGCAGGGAAAAAACTCCACCCAAAACATTCGCGTGTGCACAGCGTACGCGGTATAGTCCTCCGGCCCGGGAGACATTTTGAAAATTTCATTTTGGCCAGCGCTTAAAAGTATTTGCCCACCCCTGCTATACACCCAAGCATATATGTGCGATATATCTAAAATTACTGAGGTCTGAATATTTAAAAGAATCTGCATAAGCTTGAAGTGAGTGGAGTGGGTGGGTCTAATGCCACTAGGTCATACCAAGCCCGAATGAGCGCTTCTTTCGAATTAAGGCAGAACCGTACGCCTTTCATTGTTAACGAGCACCGTTAAGGTGAAAGTATGACTTTGCTAGAACACACACGACACAACCCTTTTTAGGGGGCAGTCGAACTCATACATACACTCATTCATCCATCCTCAAGTCAGAATTTAGATCCAAACCAGAGACCGACTCATCCCTGATTCAGTACCCCCAGAAGCATAATTTGAACTTGGAGGACTTTGCAGTCACTTGGAGGACTTTGCAGTCACGACATATTTAACATTCCCCAACTGCCATTAGCAACACTTTAGTCGAGACGAGGACAGAACTCGCCACCTTTCGGTTACGAGACGGACTCTCTACCAGCCAGGCTGCCGCGGCACAAGCTAGAAGTAAAATGTATCATCAAGCATATCAAAATATATCATCAAGTATCATCAAATATATCATCTTTATGGAAATTTGTCTCTCCCTCTTTCACAACGTCTTGCTTGTAATAATAACTCTTAACGCTGGCGTGAAACATTAAGTGAAAATGGCTCAAGTGAGAATGCCCAAAAGATTATGTATGGGAATATTAATTGTTGAAAATTATCTCAAGAATAAAAATAGATACTGTACAGTAAAAAAAAACTAGACTTCTTTAATTAAGAAAAAAAGATTTGTTGAAGGTGATGTAGGATTTTTAATAGGTTTTATAACAGTTTAGGTCTAAGATACAACAGCTTCAATGTTAATCTTTTAATTTTTTTAACCCCTTCCGGTAAAATGACGAGTCTAGCTCGTCATTAGTTTTTCATTCCATACCGCACAATGACGAGCTACACTCGTCATGCGATTAAAGTTACTGTTAAATATGATAATTAATTTAGTTTAAAATTTCTAGTGTACTGAATTTGGCAACACTTTTATCACTTGTGAAAATCACAAGTCACTATTGCATATTGTTTACTTAGAATTTCTTGGTACAAGTCATTGCCAAATTAATGAGTCAGAATAAAAGAAAACCTACTAAGAAATGCCGTGTGTGTTACAAGAATCAAATTAAAAGTGAGACTACTTGGCGGTGTAAACAATTAAGAATTCCTTCGCACTTTGTTTTGAAAAGTACCACTAGTTTGAAGACTATTATCTGTATACCTTATTAATGTTTTGCTTTGATATTTTCTTAATTTTACTGTTTCTGATATTATTTAACACTATGTAAAAAGTGGATTTTAATTAAGAATATGTAAGAATTGTAAAATGAAACAAGTTTTTAAATAAAAATTAAATGGTTATTTCATGCACAGTTTTTCATTATTAAATCATACCGGAAGGGGTTAAATAAATCAGTTTTGTGAAAACATTTAAATTTTTATAACTGATATTTTTATTATTGTTCCCAATAGAAAATATTATGCCTTGTAGTAGATTAGGCATAAAACTGTCGTATATATCCTACATTTTTTCTATTGCAATGAAATTGTTTTTCTTACGAGGGTTGGAACTTTAATAGTGGCAACTATTTATTTACATGGAATACAAAATTAATTCATGTCACCATGTTTTACAGTCCTTCAATATAGTAGCAAGCATTGTGTATAACCCGTTTCCAACGATATGGAAGTCGAAGAACATCTGTAGCAGCGACCGTTCTGTTGATAGTTTGCAAGGACCGGTCTATTGACACAAGAATCTCTGGAACAGTTCTGAAGCGAATGCCACGAAGTGGTTCCTTCATCTTAGGAATTAAGACAAAGTCACAAGGGCTTAGACTTGGAGAGTAAGGTAGATGGTAAAGCCCTAGATGACACTGTCCTGTTGTACGACCTCTGGCACATTGAATTTTTATCCAACTTCGTTGTTCTTGTTTTGAAAACATCCTGACAACATTTCAGACCGCAAGCTAATACAAGGATCAGTTCTTTGCGTCACTCCACATGCATATGACGTAGGAAGGACGATTCTTTTTGCTGAGATGTAAGGTAGGTATGTAGCTTACATGTGGTATATGCAATATTCTTTGGTTTTGTTATGTAGCATTTTTACAGCATTGTTGACGCTATTAAAATTCAACTCTCGTATATCTAAATATCCTTTACTTAAGTATCTTAATTCCCTATTATATTAGAGACAAATAACTCTACGAGTTAAAATGACAAAAGAAATCATTAGGTATAGGTACACCATGGTACGCCTCACCTTACTCTAATTGATCTTTAATTGCTAAATGCTCAGAAATAGGAAAAGAGTTAATATCAAAATTATAATAAAATTACTTGCACTCACTAACAACCTATAGCATCCCAAAATGCATTAGATAATTTTTCTTTCAGAAATGGAAGAAAAATGCAATTCAACCTAAGAATAGACTTGAGGTTTAACAGCTTTTCCAATACATTCCTTTGTCTGCGGATCTAAGTGGACAGCCAGCCGAACGATGGCCGATTGGTTAGGGTGCTGGCCTTCGGTACCGGAGTTCGTGGGTTCGAATCCCACTATGGCATGGATGTTCGTAGCCGTTGGGAATCGTCTTTAAGCTGTAGGTCCCGGTCTCATTAGCCCTCGTGTTGCAAAAAGTAGACCGTAGCACTCCAAATCAAATCAAATCTAAACTAAGTGGACAGCCACCTTGACTAAAGTGATTTTCAGTGACTCCGATTATGAACAAAATTATTAAATGCTCTAGTATATTGCTAACATATGCTCATAAAATTTTAAGGCTAGCTTAGGGCTTGACATATACAAACACCCAAATATATCCGGACGTATCATATGTAATAGAGAGTGTATCGTTTTGAAGAAGCCGGGTCGAAGCTGACGTCACAGTCCAATAACATCTCTACTCCGTCCATTGTTTTGTCCTTTCACTGAAAAGCAAACACCCGTAGGGGAAAGCAATTTTGATCTTCACCGGGAAATAACTCCCTACAAACACACACCGCTTAATAATATAAACATAAACATAGCCGGAAGCACGAAGCGGATTCTTTTTCGAAATTACAAAAAACCTAGCAGGAGCGAAGGCTTTTGGGGAGCAATTTTTAACCGTTCTCCCTCCGTTGTGATCTTCTGTTATAATAATAAAATATAAGCAGATAAAATTTGGTAGAGTTTACCTAAATATAATAATTTTAAAATAGTAAAATTTGTTCTTTATGGTATCGTTAGCACACAAATAAAACTGACCTAGTCAAAAATCGTCGGTTTTGTGATATGTGCCTGAAATTGTTGGTTTCCTAGTCATATTTGTCATGAAAAAGTGCCCAAGTAGTTTTCGGTAATAGTTGGTATTTCACATGAAAGTATTTCATGTAATGTAAACTTTCAAAATATATTTTATACTTGAAAACTCAACACGTTTTGAATTGGCTAGCTCTACTTTATTCTGACAATATATGATTGCCTTAATGCCTGGTTTTGATCGCATTTAAACAAAAATAAATATGTCTCTGTGAAATAGAATACTAAAGCTACACGCATCTATATTGAGAAAAAAATTCTCTGTCCTAGAAATGGAGATGCACATGAAAACGTAGTATTTCACAGATGAGCTACCAACACATAAGCAAAAGTAAAATTTTAACCCCTTTCCTGTGACGTCCAAACTCAGTTTGGGTCACGCAAATGCGCCAATTTTGGAATGCCCGGCTTGAGTTCGGCAAGAGAATGAAACGGTATTTCAATTCCGTGAAGCACGAAATCGGTTAGTCCAATGCATAATATTTAATTTGACATTTTCCCAATAGATAGAGATACTTTAAAGTTCAGCAGTTTCGCGCTATTTGCCGCTATTTCTCGGATACTGAAGAGGATTTGTGAAATTCAAAGGAATCTGGAGGACATGGAATTCATGACAGTTGATACAGATACTAATAGTGCTGTATTAGTTTATTATATTCATCCAGTAAACTATGACATTTGATTTATTTTCTGTAATTCGAGCAAAAATTACTGTAATCAGTTAACATTTCCCATATATGTGTAAATATTGAAAATAGTAGTCATTTTGTCTATTTTTTTTACAAAATAATCTATTTCTAACATTAAGATGATAATAACAAAATTAAGGAGAAAAAAATCCGCTTTTGGCACATTTTTCTCAAATATATATCACAGCAAGCCCTCACATCAATACAAACAATTTTCACAAAAGAATGCATGGTCTTAAATGAAATGCAAACGCGCTACAGAATGTAACATACTGTATATGCAACTGCTTTTCCAGTGTCAAAGTGCGCCAGCTTGTTGAAATAAAATAAATCCGACATTTTTTAATTAACATACGTTAACTTTCATTATTTAAGTTGAACAATTTTTTTGTAATTGACAGCAGTTTTTTCTTGTTACGAAACGAACTACATATTAAATTGTCTGATAGAGTATTGAAATGGGATCAACTGACGGTTCAGGATGTCTGATGGAAGACACGAGCGTGACCCATCGGCGATGCACGCCTCCGTGAGCGTGTTAAAGTATAGTAGGAAGAATTGAAAAAGAGTTGACAGAAATGCATCGAAGTCGTAAAAGATTACTTTGAAAGAGATATAATGAATATTGACCAGTAAACTGACACTTCTGTTTTATGACATCATTTCCTAATTTTTTTTTTATCACAGTAGTAAATCTAGTGGGATTTTTTGCTTTACGTACTTGGATTCTAGCAAACATACCAGAAATACGCTTTTGTAATATGAAAATTTCCAATTGGCCCAGTGACGACGGGGAAACAGTCTTTGTCTACGTAAGAGTGATCTTGCTTCAGATACCCCGCTTCTTTCGTTCCATTTCTTCAGACACTATCTTCACGTTGCAGAGTGTATATTCACTTAACACCATTTTCGACTCTTTGATTCGATTGTGAAGAAAGTTCTCAGAACACTCCGCTCTTTTTTTTTAAGTGTTCCAGAAAACATCGTCTCATTTTCTTCCTCCGATGTCAGGTGCGAAGCGGAAATCGAATAAAGTATATTCCTTGTTATTAGGAAGGAGCGAATAAAGGAGGGACCGTATGTAAATGGAGAGGGGTACACTTTAGGGTTGACCTCAGAAGATTTGTTGTGCTGTATAAACAAGGTGCATTTTACTTTATACACCATAAAAGAATGGGGTTGTAAAATATCTCATTTGCGTAAATACCTTAGTAACATTGTCTTATCTCTAAACGTTTAGGAGTTCTGATGAAAAGGAACAAAATGTGTCAAATTATGCCGAGATTATGAAGGTTTGGAAAAGAATACAAAGATAAACTTCATATATAAAAGGAGACTAAAGGATCATTCAAGTCAGCATAATCCACAAGAGCATGTATATGCATGTTACACCTTTAAGAGAAAAATTTAACTGTTGCAAAATCCTCAGTGAAAGCTAAAGCCCTTTTCTTTGCGATCGTTTAAATTTGTCAAAAACATCTCCGCAATTTTTCAAATGAGCCTATAATATAAAGTATATCGACCAGGTGAAATTTATGTATATATATATATATATATATATATATATATATATATATATATATATATATATATATATATATGTATATATATATATATATATATATATATATATATATATATATATGCACACTGAAGACCCAAAAATCTGGTACACCTGTCTAATATTTTGTAGGGCCTCCGAGCACGCAGAAATTGATCAGTCGGAGTTTGACCAGCCGAGTCCCTGCCGCAACACGACTCGGCATGGACTCGACTTATGTCTACAGTAGTTCTGAAGGTACCTGACAAGAGGAATTCTGCAGGGCTGCCCATAAATCCTTAAGAGTACGAGGTGATGGAGATCTCTTCTGAACAGCATGTTGTAAATCATCCTAGTTAGGCTCAATAATGTTCACGTCTGGGGATTTTGGAGGCCAGCGGAAGTGTTTAAAATCAGAAGAGTGTTCTTGGTATCACTTTGCAGCAATTCTGGACGTGTAGGGTGTCCTATAGTCCTCCTGGAATTCTCCTAGTCAACCGGAATGTACAATGGACATGAATGGGTACAGGTGATCAGACAGGATACTTACCTGCCTGTTACCTTTCAGAATCGTATCTAGACGTATCAGGGGTCCCATATCATTTCAACTGCGCTTTCCCCATACCCTCATACAGCTTCTAATAACTCCAACAGTCTCCTGTTGACATGCAAGGTCCAGGGATTCATGAGGTTGTCTCCATACCCGTACACGTCCATCTGCACGATATAATTTGAAACGAGACTCGTCAGACCAGGCAACGTATTTCCAGTCATCAACAGTCCAATGTCGGTGTTGACGGGCCCAGGCGAGGCGTAAAGCTTTGTGTCGTGCAGTCATCAAGGGTACACGAGTGGACCTTCGGCTCCGAAAGCCCATATCGATGATGTTTCGTTGAATGGTTTGCACGCTGACACTTGTTGATGGACCAGCATTGAAATCTGCAATAATTTTTGGAAGGGTTGTACTTCTGCCACGTTAAATGATTCTCCCCAGTCGTAGTAGGCCCCGTACTTGCACGATCTTTTTCCGGCCTCAACGATGTCGGAGATTTGATGTTTTACCGGATTCCCGATATTCACGGTACACTCGTGAAATGGTCGTACGGGAAAATCCAAATTTCATCGCTACCTCGGAGATGCTATGTCCCATCTCTCGTGCGCCGACTATAACACCACGTTCAAACTCACTTAAATCTTGATAACCTGCCGATGTAGCAGTAACCGATCTAACAACTGTGCCGAACACTTGTCTTAACACATGACGACCACTTGCCGAACACTTGACAACCGTAGTGTGCCGTATTCGGATTTGTTCCTTATCTCTTCATTTGTATACGCATGCATATACCAGTTCTTTTTGTCTCTTCAATGTACGTATATATATATATATATATATATATATATATATATATATATATATATATATATATATATGCGTGTGTTTGTAAATACATAACCCAACACCAGAAAATTAAAATACTATAATTAATCTCGTTAATTAATTTTTCCAATATAGAAACAATGTGAAGCTGTATTACCAAAACTAATTTTACAAATGATTCCATTGTGCATATTATCTTCAATAAGCCATAGTTTTTGAAGACTCAATTATATTCTCTCCCAAGAATTAGGTAATATATAAAGTTATATATATATATATATATATATATATA
>JAGEOH010001656.1:7500-15000 GCA_032207245.1 Pardosa pseudoannulata | reverse complement strand
TTTGATATTTTTATTATTTATTTATGATATTATCAAAGTTTTATAACTGCTATCAAAAACTTTTGTCACCATTTGCCGTTTTTATTTCTATTTAAGAACGGCGATCAAATTCTAAAAAACCATTGTTTTTTGAAATTATTTGAGTTCTTGCAGATTGTGCTTTAACTAATGAAAATTTTGGTATTTTTTGTTATCTATTTATTATCAAAGTTTATAACTGCTATCAAAAACTGTTATCACCATTTGAGCTTTTTATTTCTTTTAAGACGGCGATCACCAATTCTGAAAAAACCATTGTTTGTTGAAAATATTTGAGTTCTTGCAGATTGTGCCTTAACTAATGAAATTTTGATATTTTAGTTATCTATTATAATCAAAGTTTATAACTGATATCAAAAAATGTTGTCACCATTTGCGCTTTTTATTTCTATTTAAGAGAGGCGATCACCAATTCTGACAAACATTGTTTGTTGAAAATTTTTCAGTTATTTTATTTTGTGCCTTAAGGTATCTGTCTACATTGAAATGTCATTTTTTTCCAAAAAAAATATTTTTTTATTCTTTATTGTAAAATTACAGCTTTTAGGCTTCTAAATCTGTTTTTGTTTTGTCTCTACTGCATTTTAAAGAAAAGTTGCAGCTGTTTAAACATCAGTAACAGCTGTCAAAACAAACCGGAAGTTGTGATTTTTAAGCCTTTTAAAGAGCATTTTTTGGACAAAACTTTTTAATTTTCAAGAAGATTAGTTTAAACATTTTTCTAGTATTTTTAATAATTAGCATCTTGGCAATTAGAAAGTTTTTTGAAACAAGAAAGTGTGAGGAATTTTAAACATGTATTTTAATTTTTTTAATATTTTAAAGTTGCTTTCATAGACTTCAAATGCGTTTTTTTAAGAAGGGTATTTTTAATAAATGTAGAAACTTGAAATGTGATTCTCAAAAGTTCTTAAAAAAAATGTGTTGAAAATTATTATGAATGCTTTTGATAGTATTTACTAGTGAATGACCTAAATGTTTTAAAATTTTATAATTTTTAATCATGTACACTCATAGTTAGATATAAAGGTAAAAATTCGTTAAAAATTCAATTTATACGATTGAATTACCAAAATATTTTACCAAATGTAAATTAAGCAAAAGATTTTTGGTGATTCACTAGTCCAGTGTATAAAAAATGTGTTGTGTCAAAAATATTGAAATAATTTAATTTATTAAAAAATTAGACATTTGAAAAAACCCGATTTTTTTCATTATTAGAAATTACATAAAAACTTGGAATAATTTTTTAAGTGCATTTATCTCTGATAATTAAAAAATAAACCTAAAAATCAAAACATGAACTATTTCTACGTTTAAAGAAAAAAGTTCTCCAAACGTAAACGGTTACCTTATGTGGATGAGCAATCTATTTGCAATTAAAACGCTGACAACTTTTCTTCTATTGTCTAAAATGCCTTACTTGTTTTTCAAGTTTTCACTACTCAAAGTTTCTTAATAACTTTGAAAGATATATCAGGATTATATAATTGTTAAAGTGATTTCTGTCTTTCGAAATGTATTATTACCATTAATGCTTAAAATGATTTTCGATTTCTTCGCAATCTTTAAAACACTGAACAAATACGTAGACGGATAACTTAAGTATGATTCATATTGGAGTAATTATTAGGAAGAGTACATAATTGCCCATGAGTAACATGCTTTTTAATGATATAACAATATATATTAAATGCATATAAATATATATATATATATATATATATATATATATCTATATATATATATATATATATATATTATATAATATATATATATATATATAATATGTATATGTATATATATATATATATATATATATATATATATATATATATATATATATATATATATATATATATATATATGTCATGCCTGGGTGTTAAATAAACAAACAGTCGGGCTATTTGCTGTCTTTCCAAGTCATCCTTTATTCTTCTCCAGACATGAGATATTCAAAAGGAAATACGATCGACTGCAGATCTGTACTCTAAGATGCTAGCATAAAAAGGTGAGCGCCTGCTATCGAGCTAGAATGCGAATTGAATGTCTTACTCTTAAAACTAAAAACTCCTATCCAAAGGGGGTTTCCTTGGGGGGTTTCTTTGGGGCTCTGCTTGTGACCATTTAGATTCCCTGAGGGCGTGTGCTGGGCGCTATAGGATCTTTCCTATTGGCCGTTGCTTTCCCGCCTCGCTTGGACAGACAACGTGGGGTCTGTTTTGAGATGTTTTCACCACAGGTTGGGGGAACTTAAATTATTTGACAGTCTAGTGTCAGACTGGGCTTAACTTCTTTAACTTACGATTTCTGTAATGTCAAAGGGGGATTAAGATTTGCATTTTATGGGATGCAGGTGTTACACATCTGTTTGTTAGCTATGGTCTGGTGGTCTGGTTGTTAAAGCTGTTTACTTCTCACATTTAGGGGGTCTTCTCTATTATTTTTTATCTTCGGGGGTGTTATTCTTCGATCTGTTTTCCTTCCATTAAAATATTCCTCGATCTGTTTTTCCTATATTACAATATTCCCCCCTTCTGAAAAAGGGCGGACAAATCTGCAAGTTTTGTTCGACCGTCGAACGTACTTCCTTTACATTTTGAATATAGCTGAATACATACAGAATCTTTTTCTTACAATAATCAGGTAACACATTTTCATTACAGGTGATATATCATATAAATCACGTACTTACAATAACACTATAATAATAACACATAAACACAGTAATACAAATATAACATAATTAGTTTCTTCCTACTTAATTGACATATGACTTAAAATATAAGAAGACACACAATAATAATTTCCTAAAATGATATGACATCAAAATTTATTCTATTCCTCAATCCTTTTTGCAAAATAAGTTTAGACAAAAGTATTCTCTAACTTTGATTGTTAGTCACGACCATTTTTTCGATGATAAATATAACAATGAGGCATATAGTTTTTCTAAGTTAGACAGCATACATAGAAAATATGGTTGTCAATTATGTCAATTTTACAATTTCTTCAACAAGACAGGAATATTAATATTTACAATTTCAACAATTCTTCATTGTTTTTTAATTCAGATGTTATAACTTAATTCTTAACTATTTGTTATCATTTAATTCTCATTCTTTCTTTAATTTCATGATCTCAGGACTGAGCTAGATCGAGTGCGTCAGATGTATTCCCATCAAATCTATCTTTTACGTAACATTCGCCATTCCATAATTTATCTATTAAACTACACATGATTGAAAATTGGCTGTTCCTCTCAGAAGATGTGTGTTACACAATTCACACATGTCCGTGGGAAAGCTACGAGACAAATGACGAAAGTAGGTGGTGCTCTAATTAGAGATCACTCCTGCTTGGCCTGCCTATAAATTTTCATGTGTAATTAACTTCTATTCCTCATACTTTTGCCAACTAAATATAAAGGTAGGTGACCCATGGTAAAACAGCTTGTTTAGGTAACTTGTATTAGATTTCAAGTTAGCCGTTTGCCTGCCTCCATCGGTTCCTATACTTTAGCCCCGTGATTTAGATTTTAGTTCATGTCTACTCACACTCGACCTTTCTCCTTCACCAATTTTATTATAATTAAACCTTCTCTTATCCAATGAGACCATTTATTCAATTGTGTTTACTTATGTAACTAGGTCATTTTAACCTAATAAAACATGGTACTTTTTCTCTAATAAAAATATGTTAATTTTAATTTAATAAAAATATTTGACACCTTAATAATCATCTGTCTAGGATTTGCTCATTAATATAAATTTCACATTCACTAATCAGTTTAAAATACAGAAAGGTAATACGATCTAGAATAACACTTGATAATAATAATAATAATAAAAATAATATACTACAAATTGTTCAAAACATCCTATACAAAATTGGCAACATATCGTTATACATAATAGCAAGAGTAGACTTCATGTACAAAAACAAATAACAAAAAAAAAACACAACACAGTACACACGAATTGACGCTTCTCAATTGTGAGAGAAAAAACGGTGGGGGGTATGAGGTTAATGACCTACAGAGGGATGGGGGTTGAACCAACACCTCCTTGTTGATTGACCGCGACGAAATTCTCCCTCGCTCCGCTCCTTAGTGGAAACGGTTGTGACGTCACTCTCTCTTTGACCCACATTGGAAGGTAGTTTCGTTTTTGGTTACTCTGCTTCTTAAGGGACGCGGCATTCACAACGCAGTATGCTACATAATCCTGACTTAGAAATTTTGATAATTTTTATTTTTGCAATTTCTTCTTATTATTTATATATTTTTTTTTTCAACACAAAAGAGAATAATTTACCGTTACACACAAAAAGATTAAAAGATCACTCAGGTATCCTGGGTTTGTGAGGCCCATGTTCACCACAAGACGGTAAACCCTTGGGAGGTTAAAACCAATATCCAACTAAATCAATATCCAACTAAACTCTCTCTCTCTCTTTTTTTTTTTTTTGTCAAACCATTAATGTTTGTTTTCAATATTTCGGACCCTAGACCCTGACTGGAATTTTTGACGGTTGTAAATGGAAGTCACTCTGTTGTACAAACGGTCTTAATCTCGTGGAGTGGACAGTGGAGGTCATTTTCTTTGATCCTGGCTGTTGCCTGTCAATTTCATAAGTAACACTTGAGATTTTACGAACTATAGAAAACGGTCCAATTCTCTCGGCATTTAGTTTAGATGTGTTAGGATAACGAAACAATTGTAGGCTTACTTTCTCTCCTGGTTTGAATTCACGTAATTTAAATTTTTTATCGTAGACTCTTTTATTGACCTCGTGACTTTGTTTGGTCCTCATTAGTGCTATTTCCCGAGCTTGTTCGACTGGAGGATAACTGTGATTTTGCACTGCTAGGGGTGGGAGGTGAGGTAGTTTTCCAAACATCAAGTACGCGGGAGTGAATTTAGTTACTGAGTGTGGCGTGTTATTATACTCATGTGTGACACGTTCAACGAGTTTTGTCCAAGCTAGCTTCCTAGCGTCAGTATTTATCTTACATCTTATGCGTGTGATTAGAGTTTGATTTAATCTTTCAACCTTCCCATTAGTCTGCGGGTGATTAGGTGAAGTTAACAACTGTGTTACTTTATTATTTCTTAAGAAATGCTTGAATTTTGGTGATGTGAAGGCCGGATTTCTGTCGCTTAGTAATTTAATTGGTGTTTGAATTTGGAATATTTGTTTTAAGCAGTTAATATACGTATCTGTAGTCATACTTCTAGATGGAAATGTCCATGCGAAGCGAGTGGCATGATCGACTATGATATGTAAATATTGTTTTTTGGAGTCTGCATAATGTAGCCCTCCAACAGTATCTATTGCTAATAGTGCGAAAGGTTCACTAACGAATGGGAGTGCTTCTAATTGGCCAATTTTTTTCTGGGTAGACTTTTTATTGAATTGACAAGTTTCACAGTGTTTATTAAAATTTACAACGTCTTTTATAATATCGGCCCAATAATAATACGGGGAAATTAAATTTAGCATGGATTTGATACCTGGATGTCCAAAATCATCATGTGCCTTAGTCAGTAATTTAAGACGTAAGGTTGATGGGACTACTATTTTCGTAAGACCCTGTTTCTTTACTGTCCATAAGTTCTGTATTTTGGTGAAATTTGGCCCGTTGGTGTTTTCGTTTCTTTGATGTTCTGCGATCTCGTCCGGTTCAAGTAATTGTTTTGGTGAAGCTTCTGTCATAGTTGTAAAGTGGCAGGTCGGATTGCGGGATAGCATGTCCGCTTCATAATTCGTTTTTCCTTTTTGATATTTCACCTCAAATTGGTACATAGACAATTTTAGGGACCACCTGAATAGTCTACCTGTTGGATTTTTAATAGTTTTTAGCCAGACAAGTGCTGAATGATCGGTGTGGATGGTAAAAGGGGTGCCGTGTAAATAGCAATGAAATCGGTCGACCCCATCAACAATTGCTAAACATTCTAACTCTGAAATTGTATAATTTTTTTCATAGGATCTTAAAGTTCTGGAATGAAAGGCTATCGGACACATTTTTCCATCCGGCTGAACCTGTTTGAGCACTGCTCCGACACCTGCTGTACTCGCATCAACAAACAGATGGATCGGATAATTTGGATTAAACAATTTAAGAATAGGTTTTGAGATCAGTGCATCCTTTAATTTTTGGAAAGAGTTTTGACAATCGGTGGTCCATTTCCATGGCACATTCTTTTTTAATAAGTTATTTAGTGGAGCTCGGATACTGGAATAATTTTGAATAAATTTGTGATAAACGTTGATACTGCCAAGAAATCTCTGTAGTTGTTTAACATTTTTTGGTGGAATCAATTTTTTAATGGTTTCGACATTTGCATTAGCAGGTGAGAATGTACCATCTTCGATCTCATATCCGAGAAATTTTATTTTGGTTTGTGCAAATTGACATTTAGATAATTTTAATTTAATGTTTTCGGTTTGGCAAATTTGGAATATTTTTCTTAGATGTTTTATATGCTCGTCAATATTTTGCGAATAGACGATTATGTCGTCGAAGTAATTAAGCGCGAAATCAATTTTATTTTTTTGTAAAATCTGTCGTATGGCTCGCTGAAAAATTGCGGGCGAGTTGCGCCATCCAAAGGGTAGCCGCAACCACTCATACAAGCCAAAATTTGAAGTAAAAGCCAGTTTTTCGGTGTCCTCTTCATGTAATTTAATGTGCCAGTATCCTGATGCGAGGTCTAGTGTTGAAAAAATTTTTGCACTGGACAACAAATCTAATAATCCGTCTATGCGAGGAATCGCTTCACAATCAGGTGTAGTTACACTATTTAAACGTCGGTAGTCTATGCATAATCTATTTTTGGCTCCCTCATCTTTTTTGTAAACTAGCGTAATCGGCGCTGCGTATGGGCTACAGGATGGTTTAATTAAGTTAGCCGCTAGTAACTCATCTATTTGCTTCTTAATTTCATCATTGTCCTTGAAGGATGAACGATATGGCCTTTGGGATACAGGAATTTGGGATGTTAACCTGACACGCGGTGGGTCCAATTTAATATTACCTACGTCATACTTGCTTTTTGCAAATATATTTGGGAATTCAGAAAGTACATTATTTAATGGATCCTTCCATTTTGATGCAGTGTTATTTAGTGTACTTATTATAGTTCCCTCATTCTCACAATTGAGTGTCAATTTAGTACAATCATGAAAATTATCAATATCGCTACACTCATTATCAGATTTATACTTTTCATTAAAATCAGAACACTCATAATAGTTATCAACATGGCAATTATTATCAGCATTATAAGCATAATTCTGACACTTAAAATCATTATCATACAGTTCATTTTGACCATTATTATTATTAAAATGACATTGTTTAATTTTAGTTCTTAATTCGTTATCATGCCCATGACAATAATAATTATTTTTGGAAGTAGATTCGTGTTTGTAAGATATGTTGCGTCCCTTTTG
>JAGEOH010001655.1:2500-15000 GCA_032207245.1 Pardosa pseudoannulata | reverse complement strand
ACCAGGAGAAACACCCCCAGACCATAATTCCACCTCGGCCGAACTTGACTATTGGCACAATACATTCTGGCAGGAGACGATCTCCAGGCAGACGCCAGACCCAGACCCTACCATCCGAACGGTAAAGGGTGAACCTTGATTCGTCGCTCCAAAGAAGACGTTTCTACTGATCTACGGTCCGATTTCGATGTTCTTTGCACCACATTAACCGAGCAGCGCGGTTGGACATTGGGATCAAAGGCTTATTGGCTGCAGCACAACCATTAAAAACCAAGCATATGTGCTTCCTTGCGGATGTTATTCATTGAAACAATACTTCCGGATGCCTGTTGAAACTCCTCGCGGATGAGAGCTATCGGTTGGATACGGTTCTTCCAAATTTATCTGGACAGCAGTCGTCCTTTGGTCTGCCGACGGGGGACACATTTCGACAATCATTGCTCCCCTTCCACTTCTTAATCACATAGGCCACTGTCGATTTTGAGTACTTCAGATCGATAGATATGTCACTTAAGGATCGGCCACATTTGTGATACAAGATAATTATACCTTTCCCAAAATCAGAGCTCCGAAATGCGCGGAATCTTGAATGCGACTAATGTCGATGCTGTTTCCTACACGATGTATACCGGAGGAGACCGTGACGTACATCAAGACTGCAGATATCGTCATTTACATATGTGTCCAAATACTTATTGGTAAACAGTGTATGTATATATTTATATATGTATATGTATATATATATATATATATATATATATATATATATATATATATATATATATATATATATATATATATATATATATATATATATGTTAGGATTGAGAGAGCAATTCTAGGTTTCATGGACGTAACAATCGTTTATTACAAATACGGACGGTTACACAAATACAAATACATAAATTTACGTCGAATGAAAAAAATAAGTTTAGATAATAGCGTCAAAACAAAAGGTCGAAAGATGCGTCTACTCCTTTCGCCGTCTCTCTCTCATCGTTGTTCGTGTTCTGTCTCTGGCACGCCACTCTGTGTTGCGCGCGCAGTCCAATCGGAGTACAGCGGAGATGAGGTGTTCTCTCCCTTCACACTCGTCCATCCTGAGGAGTCTTGGACCCTCAAGACTTGAAAGAAAACAATCGTCAACATCTGCAAATAAAAAGAAAACACAAGGAAAACAAAAGAGAAAAAGAATAATGTTCAGGAAAAAAAATGTCCGTCGATAGCTGCAACGTCAAACAGCAAGTGCACTCAGAAGAATAGCTCAAATGTCACTGGTAAAAAAAAAGAAAGTCCAAAATTTGTGCAAGTCGTCAACAGTAGATCAGTCACAAGTCGTTGTTGAAATCAGGTGGGAAAAGATGATGAAATGTGAGGCCAAGGCTTCATATGATCAGCTGCGGTCGATGTAGTATTGGGTCCGGGATGTTGACCTAGCTTTCGCACATCATATCTGTCGTTTGTCTTCACTGCAGTAACTTCGTAGGGACCGTAAAATTTTGAGTACAATTTGGAACCAGTCGAAAATTGTGTTTTTTGAATAGCTACTGTGTCACCAATCTTGTAAGTATTTGGTTTTTTTCGACGTTTGTTGTATTGAATTTGGGAACGCTTTTGATGTTCGAGAATATTTTTTCTTGCTGTGTCTCGGAGGTTATGTTTTTCTTGCATGATGATGTTTGAATACTCTTCGTCCAATATTTGTTTGATACGTAAATCTTCTTTATTTTTCATTTTGATTCCAATCATTAGCTCAAATGGGGTAAAATGCGTGGTCGTCGAGGTGGTACTATTTAATATTCTTTGGACGTCGGGAACAAATTTAAACCATTTTGCTGGATCGTCGATGGATAGTTTAGCTAGTACAGGTAGTAAAACTCCTTGTAAACGCTCTACCTGGCCGTTGCCTCTTGGTATACCGGTAGTAATTACTGCGTGATCGATGTTTTCTTGGGAGCAATATTCAGCGAAATCGGAGGATGTAAAAGCTGAACCACGATCTGATATGATTCGTGATGGGTTACCAAATGTAATACTTTGCAGTTTGAGCTTTTCAATTGCATCGCGGGATGCTGTTGATTTGACGGGATATAACCACGTAAACTTGGTGAAAGCATCTACGACACTGAAAATGTATTGATAAGTCTTGTTCGTCGTCGGGAGTGGTCCTAGAAAGTCAATATGGTATGTTGATAATGGAATGTCACCTTTCGGAATGGAGTGTAAAAGACCTTCCTTCTTTCCGCGTTTTTTGTTACAAAGGATGCACTCGATACAATTGGCAATTACATTCTCAATCTGTCGTCGGGCTTGTGGAATGTAAAAATCTTGACTGAAAAGGTCTTGAGTTTTAGCAACTGCGAAATGGCCTTTGTTGTGAATTAAGCGTATGATCTCAGTTTGCATGATTTGGGGTACAACAATTAATTCACGATCTTTCTCGATTTTGTAAACAAGGTTATTTTTTAGTATATGTTCGGAGTCTTGTCCGGTTTTAATTAGGATTTTGAGTGTTTTGATGTAGTCATCTTCGCTTTGCGCTTTAGAGATTTGTGATGTAAGATCTGCATCAAGACATGTCGTTAAGTAAACGGGATTTCGACTTAAAGCGTCGGCATGTTGTAAAAATTTTCCAGGACGGTGTATAATTTCAAAATCGAATTCGTCCAAATACATTGCCCATCTGGCAATTTTGGGGGTAAGATCTCTTTTTTGCAATGTTTGCTGGAAAGCAGCGCAGTCAGTCACGATTTTAAATTTGCTTCCTAAAAGATAATTTCGAAATTTCTTTACCGCTTCAATAACGGCAAGTGCTTCAAGCTCGTAGCTAGAATATTTTGACTGCTGTGGCGAGGTCTTCCTACTCATATAATGTATGGGATGCCACTTGTCATCATCATCGGATTTTTGTAATAGGACAGCACCAAGGCCAAAAGAACTTGCGTCTGTGTGCAATTCTAGAGGTGAATTTTGGTTAAAAATATGCAAAACTGGTTGATTCGAAAGAGAATCCTTGAGGGCAAGAAAAGCTTGATGTTTGTTCAGGGCCAAAATGGAAAGATGCGTCATTTCTGAGCATATCAGACAAAGGTCGCGCAATCAGTGAGTAATTCTTTATGAATTTTCGAAAATATCCTGTTAAGCCCAGGAAACTTTGAACCTGTTTCAACGTCTTCGGCAAAGGAAAATTTTGAACGGCAAGTGTTTTCGACGGTGATGGTTTGATTGTGTTATTCTCGATTACATATCCAAGAAATTCAATGCGGCGCTGTAAGAATTGGCATTTCTTAAGATTCAAAATTAAACCAAAGTCCGATGCTACTTCTAATACACGTTGTAATTTTTGGAGACCGTCGGCTTCATCCTGTGAGGGTATTATGATATCGTCCATGTAGATGATAACGATTTTTTCACGAATGAGATCGCGAAACACTCTGGAAACAAATCTTTGGAAGACACTAGGACTATTGGAGAGACCAAACGGGACTTTCAAAAACTCATATTGGCCTTCGTGGGTGACGAACGAGGTGTATTTTGTGCTGTTAGGGTTCATCGAAACATGGAAAAAACCGTTCTTCAAATCAAGCGAGCTAAACACTTTGGCTTGTTGCAACTGGTCCAAAGCTTCGTCAATGAGCGGGATGGGAAATTTATCTCGAATTATTTTTTTGTTAAGGCGTCTATAATCCACGCAAAGTCGGTATAAGCCATTTTTCTTCTTACACAGAACGATGGGGGAAGCATAATCAGAACAACTATTCGCAATTATGCCAGCGTCTAACCATTCCTGTATCTGTTTTTCAACAATTTTTTGTTCCGCAAATGGCAATCTACGAGGTCTTTGGGCCACTGGGACATCATCTGTCAAAATTAGAGTCATTTGTAAATCAGTTTGTTTAGTTCCACGAGGCTTGTAATTATTTATCAGGGTTGACAACTGTGTTTTGAGATTCGGATCTAGAATGTGACTCAAGTCGTAGGACGATGTATCTACTGAATCAGCTAAATATGAAAATGGGTATGCTGAATTGTCAATAAGTGCATTTTTACTCATTGTCGAATGTTGTTGGGAATTTATACGAGAAGTAATACAAGTTTGATCAACGTTGTGGGTTGGTGAACTGGTTACAATAAAAGTAGTAGTCTTCGTCAACGATACAACACCATGGGAAATATTCAAATCACCTTGCGCCAGTACATCAGCACCAATCAACATAGGAAATTGCAAAGCCGTATTCGGGACAACACAAATATCAGAATGAAATTCAAAACCATCGATAAAAATAGAAGCTGAAAATGAACCTAATGGTTTCACCGTAGTATTTCCTAAACCGTGCAACAAAACGTTTGACTCATCTAAAAAACAGTTAGGAACAATTTTTCTAAAAATCTCTTCCTTCAACAGTGTTTTGTTCGACGCAGTGTCAACAACAGCAGAAATTTGGATATTGTTGATTGTTACAGTCTTGGCGAATAAACTAGTAGAATTTTGGGGATGCACAATTGTAACATGTGATTGTACCTTCTTAGACGGACAATTAGCCGCTTTATGTGAACCAAATTGTTTGCATTCAAAACATTTCATTCCTCGGTCTTTATTAGGACATAAACTGGAGATGTGATTTCGTTCACCGCAATTGTAACATAATTTTTCCATTAATTTGGGTAAGCGTGGTGCAGTGTTACCAGCAAAAGTCTGAGGTTTTGAGGTAAAATTATTCTGATTATTTTTTTCTTCAGTAAAATTTTTACGATTATCTGTAGAAAATTTATTATTGAAATGCTTATGAGGTTTAAAAGAACGATGAAAATTATTTTCTGATTTGACATCCGCTAAATAAAGCTTTTCAAAGGAACGTAACTTTTGTTTAAATTCGGAAATGTTAACACAACCATATAAAATTAGTTTAGCTTGAGAGTCTGGTAAACCGGAAATACAATACTCAATTAGCGATTCGTCATCAATGTTACCTTGACTCGCTAACGCACGCATTGAGATAAAATATTCTGTAACAGTTTCATTTCGCTTCAATTTTCGAGAACTAAGTATTTTATGGACATCAATGGATGAAATTTTTGTGCCAAATTCAGTTTTAAGGTGCTCTTTAAGATTATCAAAAGAAGTAATATTTTTCAAAGACAATACAAAAATACGAGCTGGATCAATTAATAATTTTTTTGTAATCAAAACTTTTTGTACGTCATCATTGAGACCGTAAGTAGAAAACAATTCTTCTAAATCAAAAATAAAATTGTTCACAGAATAGGCATCTTTTCCTGAAAAAGAACGTGTAATTTCGCTTATCTGTGGTAACAGAAACCAAAACGAATGACCGTCGAATCTGCTAGCTGCTGGAAAGTTCATATAATTGTTTGAATCACCACGAACAAGAACAGAATTTGTTTCCTTTCCATCGCAAAGGTCGACGCGAGAGGAAAATTGCTGAGACAGACTGTCTGCAACGTCGGTGGCTGTAGCAAGCTTGTGATGAGGGGGAGAAACAGATATTGGCGCTTTCGATTCATCACCGGAAATGATTTTGCCTGCTAAGTTTGAAGCGGTGGGAGAAGAAATACTTTCGGTTTGAATATCATCGTCGGAAGAAAAAATTTCAATCGTACTTCGAAAGGAGGTAAGATCAGACAGGGATTCAAAAATTCTGTCACACAAAATATGTTCGGATCCGGTAAAGTCAATATGCAAGAAATTACACACACAAATAAAATCAGCTAAATGAAATGATTCGAGAATTTTTTGTTTTCGTTTTACAACATCAAAATTTTCTGGGAAGTTTGTAAATTGTCTGAGTCTTTTACGTGTCGACCGGTCAAATGGTAGGTCCGACACGACGTCATTTAATAATTTAACACTTCGAGTACTTCCACATTTTAAAGATCATTTCATTTAGTTTGTCTTAAAATTACTTTTATGTTCGAATTGGTCATCAGATAAATGTAAGTCATACAAATAAAAAATTTTCAAGGGCGTATGTTTTCCGGAATCTTTGGAAGGCGTCTCTGGGTCCAACGAAAATAGTAATAAGGAACGCAATTCAATTTCATGGTATCTTCGAAGAACTACTTACATTTTTACAATGATGTTCGATTCTAAAACAATAATTCGTGCGTACAACATTTTACATTCGTATATTTTTACATTTTATTATACAATTTAAATGCTATGTTTTATATATATATTATATTTTATATATATATATTATTTTATATATTAAACAAACATAAACTAATATTTGTTTCTACATTAAATATAATATATAAATATATTATATATATTTTTATATAATTTATATATATATAAAATATATGATTTTATTATATATATTTTTTCTATATTTATTTTATATATTAAATATTTATATATTTTTTTATTTTTATATTATTTTTTTTATATTATTATTATATATATATATATTATATTTTTTATTTATTTTTTCTTTTATATTATTTTTTTCATTTTTAATTTTTTTTTATATGTTAAAAACCAAATTATAATTTTATTAAATATACAATAATTGTTTGCTACCACTTTATTCTCTCTAAAATATTAATTACACATATTTATTTATATTTTATATTTAAAAATTTTAAGATTTTTTACAACATTATTCAAATTTTACATAATTAATTTTTTATGTTTTTTATTAAATTTTTTTTTAAATTAATTTGTTTTATAATTTTATAATATTCTATCAAATTTTATTGTGAGATATTTTATGTTAATTTTTTATCAGATCTATTTTCTTATTTAAATCTATTTTCTGTATTATTTATATTAATTAACTATTAT
The DNA here is from genome assembly GCA_032207245.1 of Pardosa pseudoannulata. NCBI lineage: Eukaryota > Metazoa > Arthropoda > Arachnida > Araneae > Lycosidae > Pardosa > Pardosa pseudoannulata. The sequence goes on along the minus strand of JAGEOH010001655.1, from coordinate 8,192 downwards.
TTTTATCTTTTTATATTTAATTTTACCAATTTATTTAACTTTTTTTTATATATATTTCTAATTATTATATACTTTATTATATATATAATTTAAATATTTTTTTATTTTTTTTTTTTTTTTTTTTTTTTTATATATAATATTTATTTATTTATTTATTATAATATTTATTAACAAAGATTATTAAATTATATTTTAAAAATTATCAAATAATTTAAATAAATAAATACAAAAAACTTTTGTATTTATTACTATTAATGTTTTTTTTTATAAAATAAAAAATAATAAAAATAAAAAAAAAAAAAAATAAAAAAAAAAAAATAAAAAAAAAAAAACTAAAAATAAAAAAGAAAATATATAATTACAATAAAAAAAATAATAATATAATAAATAATAAAAAATATTATTATAAAATAATATATATATTTTAAAAATTTAAAAATATATATAATTATATTTAATATAATAAAAAAAATAAATATTAAATAAATATTTTATGTACATTTATCTGTTTTTATTTTATAATTTTTTAATATATATTATTAAATATTAATTTACATAATATATTTAAATTTTTATATTTCTAATGACATATTAAATCTTATCTTTAAAAGAAATATTTTTTTTTTTTTTATCTAATTATATCTATATAATAGTAATTTTTCTTTTTTAATCTTATTAGTGTATTTAACCCAATATTTATTCTTTCTTTATATTAATATAGTTAGTTTCATCTTATGGATGTTTTGATTATTAGAGTGATTATTTTATATATAAAAATTTTTTAATTTTAATTATCTTAATTTTATTTTTTTAACAAACATAAAATATCCTCATAAACGAAACAAAAATCTAATTATAAAGATTTATAAATTAAATCTATTAATATTAGTACTAAATAATATCTATATTATAACAAAATGTATATTTTCTTTTTATATATGTAAAATATATGTCAAAAAATAATATATACATTATTTATTAAATAATTCAAAAAATGAGACTTAATTATTGTAATTACTAAATAAAACAAATATTATTTGCTGTAAATAGTAATTTTATATCCTATATTTATAAAATTAATAATGTCAATGGACATTTAAATAAATTTTAAAAAAATTTATTTAATTTTTAAAATAAAGATTCTATCCTTAAAATGTATATTTTTTCTTTTATTATAAATTCTAATGACAATTTTATCACCCTGCTCTTATATGATTTTTTTTTGATTTATTTCATAATTTCTATTTTCTATATTTCAAAGAATATAATAAAAAATATATTTTTTATGTTTTAATTATGTGATTGTATATTAAACTATGACTATATTTTTATACTAATATATATTTAAATATATATTGATTAAAAAATTTTATATTTCTTAATTTATGAAAAATAATAACCTACATATATATTATATATTTTTTAACGTAGAGACATAAATATTCATATTTTTCATAATATATCTTGTTATTTAAAGTTATTATTAGAGTACAAAAGTTTTAATGTACATTTTATTTAATTCTATATATTTTTTTATTTACAAATGATAATATATTTTAAATGAACTAATATATATTATATATATAAATTAATTTTTTATTATTATAATATAATAAAAAATAATATATATAATTTATTATTATATGAATTTTTATTTATTTTTATTTTTATATTTTTAAGATATATAAATATGTATTTTATTATATATTTTATATGATATATAACCATAATTATAGATAACTATATATATATTTTAGTAAATTATTACAATAAAATTGTTTAATGATCTTTATACATATAAATATTGTTATATTTTTAAAATATTGGATATTTTAATATAGATTATATAAATATTTTTATTATATATATATATATAAATAATATATATTGCTATTTATACAAAAATATTTATAAAAGATATATTTTCTTTCTATAAATTATTTTCTTTATTATTTGGTTTTTATATAATAATTGTAATTAATTTTGTAGGAGTATTCACTTTATTTTATTTTATTATTTAATTTATTTAGATTTGTTATTTAATATATTTTATTTTACTTATATATGATTATATTTTTTTTAATTATTTAATTTACAATAATTCATTATTAATCTTAAAATTCATAATTTTTTTTATATAAAATATCACTCAGTATAAACATTTTTATGTGTAAATAAGTTGTTGAATAAAATATTTAAAATGTTTATCTGTGAATAACATAATAAATAAAAAAAATATATATATAAACTAAATTCATTTTTTTCATCTAAATAGAATTATCTTATATTTTAAATAAATTTTCTATGTATGCGTGATAAAACCATTTTAAAGCACAAATGTATAATTTCTTAAAAGATATCGTTTATTCTAGAAAAGTATTTCTAAAAAAATCAATTTTTTAAAGTCGATTCTTATAAAATGAATTCTGTATTTAATGAAATAATTTTAGGTAATTTCTTTATCCATATATTTAAATCATATTGTTAAAGATTTTAATATAAAATAATTTCTTTAAAAATTTTTATATTTAATTTATGACCATTTATTATTATATGTAATATATTGTATTAAGTTAAAACATCTATTATTATATAAATAATGTAACATTTTAGAATTATTTTGTCTGTTGTATTTTATCATAGAAATATTTATTTTTTTGTTTATTAATGAATATTTATATATATTATATATTGTTTTGTTATATATTTATTTATTTATGATTAGTATATATATATAAAATATATATTTTATAAATATATATATATTATAATTATATATATATATATAAAAATTATTATTTTATTAAGTTATGTTATTTAATATATTTTTTATATATGTATGTTATTTATGTATGTAATTTAATATATAAATAAATTATAAAATATATTTATACATATATATAAATTATATATATTATATTTAGAATATATATAATATATATATATATATATATTTTATATATCGTATAGAGTGTTTAAAATATTAATAATTCAGCTTATACATAATTATATTTTCATTTATTTTATAAGTTATATAAAAAGAATATATATATACATATTTCTTATATTTAAAATAATTCATATATTACAATTATACATTGTTTTTTGTATATATAAATATAAATATCTCATTTAGTAATTATTAAATTAGATTATATATGTATATATATTTTATATATTATATATATATATATATATTTTGTAAAAATATATTTATTACAAAAGTATAATTTTATATTTATATATGGCTGGTATATATTAAATATTTAAAAAGAGATTATATTATAGAATTAAAATTACAGTAAAATTATTCTATTATTTTTTTATCAATTAGATTATTATTTATATTTATAAGTAATATTATACATATAGTTATTTAATATATATAAATATTTTATAATAGTTATGATGTTGGATTACTAGTTATATATATATATATAAGTTACTTATATATAAGATGCTATAAAGAATGTGTAAAGATATAACAGATTTATGGATGATACATACACAGTTTTCATTGATATATATATTTTTTAATATGTAATAGTATTTATATATATTAAATTGCCTTAGCTAATAAACAAAAAATTATTGTGATTTAGAAGAATATATTATAAATTAGCGTGATAGCATGGTGTCTGTTATATATTAATAGAGTTTTATTTAATGATATATATATAACTTGATTATCTATTTTAAATATAATTTTGAAAAATTTATTGTTTTTTGATGTTATCTATGTGATAAATTTGATACTATCCATTTCTCGAATTTCTGTTTGATCTTTATCTGTGCTTATTTAATTTCAACCTAATTCTTCATTAAAAATCCATAATTTATGTATATCTAAGATATATATATTAAGAGGATATAGCAAATGCAAATCAACTGTATAAGAATAGCCTAAGTTATCTGTCCGTCTGTCCCCGAAATGGTTGAACTTGGAATGGATATATGTTTTGGTTTTTGGTTTTGGGGCGCTACGGTCTACTTTTTGCAACACGATGGCTAATGACAGCGGGACATACCGCTTAAAGCCGATTCCGAAAGGCTGCAAACATACATGCGATATTGAGATTCGAACCCACGAACTCCGGTAATCAAGGTCAGAGCCCTAAACATTCGGCCATCGTTTGGCGCTCTTAAAGGAGGAAATTACATCTATAAAAAAAATTTCAAGTTACACTTTTGGGGATATAAAACTAAAACACAAACGGATGGATCAAAGTATGCTTATTTCACAGCAAAAAGAAATTGTTAAGAAATAAAAATATTTTCAGACGGTTTTCAAATCTATTAAGAACACCGCAGCTTTATCGGATATTTTTTCAGATACTTTGTCTGAAAAACAGTCTTATATTTTTTCTCTTTTTTTAGTTGCAATTTTTATAGTTCCGTTTCATAAACCCATTGGAACGGAGTTTCCGATTTAATCATTGATCATAAATGTTTCCGATAAGTTGCTTTATATAGACCCTCCCTTTCATGGTATTGTGTAAGGTGAAGTTGAAAACTCAAATCTCAAAGTGATTGTTCGTGTGTTCTGCATTTCTTTGCTTCTGAATATAAAAATAAAACAGATATTTTAGAAGGTGAGATGTATTTATTGCATATGGTATACAGAAATATATATTCAAACTTTTGTGACTATATCTGCTACATATAGTCAACTACATATAGTCATAGTCAACTTGTTTCAATTCATAAAGCATATCTATACATTCTAAAATATGATTTGCATATAATAATTTGTACTTATTAATATTTATATATAAACTAGCATATAGCCCGTCATATGACGGGATCAGTAAAATTTTTAATTTTCCAGAATTCCAGTACACTCTCAATAATTTGTTTATCTTCATCCTCCTCTAAAGTCTCCGATACTGTGAATGCAGTTTAGAATCACGTTGAATTCATTTAGAAAGATAATTTAGAAATTTTACTTAGATAAGTTTTCTTAACTATGTCGAAGTTATCGTTAAGTACTTCCTTTTTATCCACAGTAATTATCACATGTGTACCTAATGTTAAGCCAAATATAAAAGAAAATTACTTACTTAATATCTAAGTTCAGTGATAAAACTCAAGAAAATAATACAGACGATATTTAAATAATTTAAAATATGAAATGATTTAATGAGACTGTTCAAGAAATGACGTCATAATTCTAGAAAAAAAATGTTATTTTTAAAAATGTTAATATATTATATATATTATATATATATATATATATATATATATATTATATATATATATATATATATATAATATATATATATATATATATATATAAAACACATTTACATATACCGGATGGCCATAATTAAATTGAGAGTGCTCACAGTATTCTGTAGAGCGATCTATTTGCGAGAATGACGCCACATTTTGTAGGAAGATTAAACAAGAAGGACGAAGGATTTAGCGAAAAACAAATTAGTTTCAAACGTCACCGCTAGGGGAAAATTTGGCGCCGTGTAATAGAAAGTTGCATTATTTTCATAAATCTTTCACTGAACTTGATGACGTAAATAATTTTATTTTATATTGGGCTTAAATAATAGATTAGTTACATATGTAATCATTTTAAAATAAATCATGGGTTATTTTTGTTGCAAAGAAAATTTTATCACGGGTGTTAACAACAAATTCCAAGTACCTCCAGGTGTAGCAAAAATGATAGTTTTATTCC
>JAGEOH010001654.1:0-15000 GCA_032207245.1 Pardosa pseudoannulata | reverse complement strand
ACGTATTATGATGCAAGTATTGAAAAACATATTCTAAATCATTTTGCAAGGAGCAGTTGAAAATTAAAAAAACAAACAAACTAGTATTTGATTTAAAAAACTTAATATTTAAATGTAGTTAAATTATTATGTAATATTTGATAAATTAATGCTTTAACATTTATTTGTAGAACATTTCAGGTATAGACGACAAATATTGGAGAAAAATTTTAAGGAATCGGAGACATTCCAAAGTGATTTATAAATTATTAACACAGTGTTTGGTAATTCTGTACACATATGGATTGAAGTATCAGGAAAATTATCATGCTAAAAAGTTCTCTTGAAATTATTTAATAGTTTTGAAGAAATAATTTTTAATCAATTTTTGAAATACTAATTGTTGCTCAATTTTTTCGTAAATTTGTACAAAATTTTTACCAGTTACTCCTCACATACACTAAAACAAATCTAGGTACCTGTTTTAAATTTCGACAGTATTTACAGTATGAACACTCAATTTAAATTTAGTGAGTTAAAATTTTAGTGAAAAGTAGAGTGAAAATACACCCTATCAATTAACAACTTAATCTATTGAAAAATTAATATCCAAATATATTCACGAGATATTTTTAAGTAATAATAAGACAAAAATAAAAGGGAAAATATCTGAAATTAACGTGAAAGGCACATTTTAAAAATCAACAAAATATTTAAAAAAGATTGAATTTTTAAAAAAAATATTTTTAAATATGATCTGTTTAGTTGTATGTGTACCAAATTTTTATTCCAAAACGATTTCTAACGCCCATCGCCACTTTAAATAGTTTCCATTTTGAAACAAACAGGTAAATTACTCTACAAAATGTGTTTAGACAAGACGAAATTCTACATTAAGCTTTATTTAAAGAAATTCAAAATTTTTAAGGAGTAATTTGTTTATAAACGGGATTTTTTGACTTTCATGAGCATTCTTCCACTTGTTCTTAGTATTCCACAGATGTAAGTTGGGAAAGGCATTAATCATATTTTTAAAACTGTGGAATTTTGAAAAGAGCTTAGAAAAATATTTTATTTTGCAAGAGATTACGGTGTTTTAATTTATAAAATATGATTCTGTCGCTGGTGGGAAATTTATTCATAGTTTTCTTTCAACAAGTATATTGTTTGTATTAATTTGTTGGTTGTAAGAAATTCAGAATCTGATAATGTTTTAGCTTAAAGAAATATATAAAGTTTGATTTCAATAAAAGAAAAACCAAATTAGCAATACATAAATGTTCAATAAGACTTATCTGTAAGAATAGCCCCGTTTACATGCAATTTAATTATTATGTAATATTTTATAAATAAATAACTGTTTCTTTTAGTTAAGTTCTTAGAAGTATTATGATGCAAGTATTGAAAGAAAGTATTCTAAATCATTTTTAAAGGAGCAATTGAAAATTAAAAAAACAAACAAACTTGTATTTGATTAAAAAAGTAATATTTAAATATAGTTGAATTATTATGTAATATTTGATAAATTAATTCTTTAACATATATTTGTAGAACATTTCAAGTTTATATGACAAATATTGGAGAAAATTTTTAAGGGGGAGACATTCCAAAGTGATTTATGAATTTTTAACACAATGTTAGGTAATTTTGTACAAATATGGATTAAAGTATAAGGGAAATTATCACGTTAAAAATTTCTCTTGAAATTATTTAATATTTTTTAAGAAATAATTTTTAATCAATTTCTGAAATACTCGTTGTCACTTAATTTTTTTTAAATTTGTACAAAACTTTTACCAATTACTCCTCATATACATTAAAACAAATTTAGGTACCTGTTTTAAATTTCGACAGTATTTACAGTATGAACACTCAATTTGAGTTTAGCGAGTTAAAACTTTTAGTGACAAGTAGAGACGTGAAAATACTTCCTATGAATTAACTACTTGGGGCCGGATCCTGACTGGAACGTTGCGTCCACAACTAGGTCACGTGGGGTCTTGTGGCCGCAACTTTCTGAAATTTGGATCCTGACTGGAACATTTTCAGGAGTCCGCTCCACAAAGTTGTGGAAGTTGCTCTAAATTTTGCGGGACCTCGGGGAGCTCCCACAAGCTTCCACAAGTACTTGAGAACGTAAATAAAGATGGCGGAACTTATTGTGGCGCGTAGAATTCTCAGATGATATTTGGAAAAAATCAGTTAGCGATTGAGAGACCATCAAAATCCATTTGATTTTTCTGAAATGGAATTTATCCGATGTTTTAGGATGATTAAAATTGCTACGACGGAGTTGATAAACTTCGGCAGTAAAAATAAAAATGAATTTTTCATAATCAAAATAAAAGGATTACTAGGAATTATTCGCTTTTAGTCGAAATAATGCGGTACAAGTAATGTTTATATTGGTTAAAAATTAACTTATTTTGTTAAAGGATATAAGTTTAAAGTAATATAAAAACATATCTTTAGTAATTTATTATATAAATTAATTAAATAAATGACTATTACATATACATACTTCTTCATATATACATATATGTGTGTTTGTTGTTTAAATTGTTTGTTTTTTCTTTTAAACAAAACTTCCAGTGTAAAAACTTAAATAAAAATAACTATTAGATATACATACTTCATATACATATATCTTTTCTAAACTCAAAAACACACACACCACATATTTATAATTTATATATATTATATATATATATATATATATATATATATATATATGTGTTTATTGAATTGTTTCTTTTTTCTTTTAAACAAAACTTCCAGTTAAAAAACTTCAATAAAGGATAACTATTACATATAAATACTTCTTCATATACATATATCTTTTTCTACACACATATATAATATAGTGTGTGTGGTACAAAATAAGTGTGTGTTGATTGTATTGTTTGTTTTTATCTTTTAAATAAAACTTTCAGATGAAAAGCTAAAATGATGCAAAAGACTTTAGTATGTAACCATTAAATAACAAAGTATAAGATATAAATAAACCAGTAGTGACTGAAATTTCTATCTTGTTGTGAAAAAATATATATATCTGTAGGGTATCATATGTTTACAATACAACAATAAATTCAGTTTTAAATATTTGCTTTTTAGAATAGAATTTGTGGAAGAATGCTTGTCCTCGAATATGTGAAAATTTTTCCCTCAAGCTCATATCACGTTAAACAATATTTTGTTTACAAATTTAAACATTCCCTTTTAAACAGTTGAATACATTTTAATTTTTTGTAAACAACATACAATTAGTTTCATCTATGAAATAATTTTTAAACTATCTAATCAATATTAGCTATAATGAATCATTAAATTTATTTATATTAAATTATAATGTGGCATTAAATTTATTATTTTATAATTCATTGTATGGTTTATTGTTACTTTCATTTTTCTCGCTATATTATATTTGTAAATTAAATTTAGTGAAAGATTAATATTTATATTTCTTTCACTTGAATCTTCAAATCACATTTTACTTTCTTTCTACACTGTAATTAGTATAGTGAAAAGTGTATAACTGTAATTAGTATATTAAAAATTTTGGATTTTTTTTTTTACTACTGGTAGTAACCAATCATAAGTTGTACTACTAAATTAGCAGTAAATGACACCTTTTCATAAATGTGCCAGTGGTCAGTCAACAAATGTGTCTTAGAAACAACACAATACATTCCAAATAACAGATCCTTAACATTTATTTACACATTATGTATTATGTGTTGCGTGCACACACATATACATATATGTGTATATATATATATATATATATATATATATATACATATGTAGTATGTGCATATGAATTTAATTTGCTAATGGAAGTTGAATATATGTTAGCTTTAACTGAGTCTTCAAAGCACATTTCTGTTTGTTTTTACATTATCATATATTAAAAGATTTGAGTTCTTTATCTACTGGTAGTTACAAATCAAAAGTAATAAATGATGCATTTTTATAAATGCCATTGCGCAGTTGTCAGATGTATCATATGAAACAGTAGAGTAAATGTCAAATGTCTAAGTCATATATTTATATATATGATATATGTGTGCATTAATATAGATGCGCACACACACATATTTACATATATATATATATATATATATATATATATATATATACTGTGTGTGTGCATGTGAATTTAATTTCCTAATGAAAGCGTAATAGATAGTTGCTTTGCTTGAATCTTCAAAGCACATTTCTGTCTCTTGATGTGGAATAGGGGTTTTCATTCATAACTTAAATTCTAAAAAACTTTTTAAAAAAGAAACTTGTAAGCAATTTCTTTTAAATAATTGATAACATAATCATCAGTACTGGATAACCCATTAGGTAAATAAAGCAATGAGCTCCATACTTTTTAGGGGTCCTACAACATTAAATTAAATTATGTGTATGTGTGTATATATATTTATAATTCTTTGTTTGTATAAATATATGTATACAAAATTATATATCTTCACACACAAAAGAAAAAAAATATTATTTGAAAAAATTTTAGTTATAACACAGAAATGTTTAATTGCAGCATTAACAAATTTTACTGAATGCAGGAATTTTTACTACTGGTAATTACCAATCATCAGTAGTAAATAAGTAATAATAAATGCATTTTCACAAATGAGCCAGTGGTCAGTCATCAGATGTATCATAAAAAACAACACTGTAAGTGCCAAATGCCTAAATCAGATGTTTATACATATATGTGTATGTGTACACACACACACACACACACATATATATATATATATATATATATATATATATATATATATATATATATATATATATATATATATATATATATATATATATATATACATGTGTATATTTGTTTACACACAAACTAATATTTAGTTTTCTATTGAAAGTCTAATAGATATTTGTTTTACATGAATCTTCGAAGCACATTTTACTCTTTTTAAATCATCATATAATAATTAAAGTTTGAATCCCTTTGCCACTTGTTTTATTTATAATTTTTTTTGGTGGGGAGGGAGGGGGTAAAGTTTATGTACATAAATATATATATATATTCTTTAACTTCTTTAGGTTAAAAAAAATTACCAATTTCTGTATTACATGTTTGTATGGTATCAAGAATATGTTAGGTTCTTACAACATGATCACATTTTTGCATAAAATCAAAAGTAAATGAAGCTTTGAGGTTTCCAGATGTAATTTTTGCTATTGATTGCATACTTTTCTATAGTTTCTGCACTATCATCAGATAATTCTCCAAAATCTTATATGAAATGAAAAGGATTCACCAGACTGAATGTGCAATAGATAATATACTTCATATCTTTACTGTGATTTTTAACCTATTTTTAAAATTATTTATACTTAATAACTGGTTTTTGAAACAATTAATAAATTTACATTATGTAGGTTTTATGGTTAGCTTTGTTAAGTAAATAATATTATAAACTTTAAATACACATTTTATCATAAATTGTTGATTCTAACTTTAGCAACAAATACAAAATTACTAGGAAATGTACATGATATATTTATTTGAAAGAACAGTGCAGCAAATCTCCAAAATAAGAAATGATCAAAATAAGAATCCTCAATAATTTAATAAGTAAACTCCCAAAATATACAATTATAAATTTCTGAAATACATCAATTAGTCTTGTAACATAATGTGAAGTACATATGAAATTTGTCTATAACACACTAAACTTGTATTTACTATACTATCAATATTTTGTCTTAAAGTATTTAAAATTAAAATTAAGTAAAATGCTAATATTTATCGCATTGTATTTGATATAAATTTAATTTATTTACTCAGATTATTCTTTCCATTTAACTGGAAAAAATATTTAGTATAAATAATTGCAATAATAAGTAATGTGAAGATTTAAATATTTATTTGAAGTATTTAAATAATCAAGAATTCAAATTCTAAATGCAAAGTATTCAAAATTCTAAATTGCAAGTGATAGTGGATATGGCTGGTTACTCTATTACTTAACCCCATACCTAGCCAATGCCTTTTTTTACTTTATTTCAAGTCAGTCCACTTGTATTTTATTCCTTTTCAATCCCATGCAGCAAGCATTTACATAATTTGCAAGATTGTCCCACTCTTTTTCTGCAGATGGGCAGTTTTTATTCAACTCACCAGATAATATGTGCAAAGTTTTTTTAATGTAATAATCATTTCAATCTCTCTTTTTTTTTAATGGATATTGCTGTTCAAATAAGTAGCTGTTTCAGCAATGCAAGGCTTCAAAGCTAATATTTTTCATTCACGTGGATCTGTTTATTTTCATCTATCTGTACTCTGATTGGTTTAACACAAACGATTATCGATATTAAAAATCCCGCCCTTCACAATTCCTAGTTGTGGACCGGTTGTGTGTGGACGCTACAAGCGTTCCAGTCAGGATCCAAATTGAGTATCCACACGCAAGTTTCGGAAGTTGTGGAAGCAACTTTGTGGACGCAAGTGTTGCAGTCAGGATCCGGCCTTAATCTATCGAAAAAATAATACCCAAATATGTTCAAGAGATATTTTTAAGTAATAATAAGAGAAAAATAAAGGGAAATATCTGAAATTAACATGAAAAGCACATTTTAAAAATCAACAAAATATTTAAAAAAATTGAATTTAAAAAAAAATTACTTTATTTAAAAAATATTTTTAAATATGATCTGTTTAGTTGTATGTGTACCAAATTTTATTCCAAAACCGATTTCTAACGCCCATCGCCACTTTAAATAGTTTCCATTTTGAAACAAACAGGTAAATTACTTTACAAAATGTGTTTAGACAAGATGAAATTCTACATTAAGCTTTATTTAAAGAAATTCAAAATTCAAAAAGGAGGAATTTGTTTATGACGGGATTTTTTGACTTTCATGAGTATCTTCCACTCGTTCTTAGTATTCCACAGATGTTAGTTGGGAAAGGCATTAATCATATTTTTAAAACTGTGGAATTTTGAAAAGAGCTTAGAAAAATATTTTATTTTGCAAGAGATTACAGTGTTTTAATTTGTAAAATATGATTCTGTCGCTGGTGGGAAATTTATCCATAGTTTTCTTTCAACAAGTATATTGTTTGTATTAATTTGTTGGCCGTAAGAAATTCAGAATCTGATAATGTTTTGGCTTAAAGAAATATATAAAGTCTGATTTCAATAAAAGAAAAACCAAATTAACAATACATAAATGTTCAATAAGACCTATCTGTAACAGTAAGTTACATTCAGTTTCGCTCCTTTTACTCCGTCCCGTGGGTCATAGTCGGGGACATGTAGGGGTAGGACCGGTCTGAACTGGAGAGAAACTTCGGACTTCTTCCAGCCAATAGAAGTGTCCGTTTGTTTGGGGGATTTACACCCCCCCCCCGTTCTGGAGTGGACCCCTGCAGTCGGATTTTTTGAGCGGACAAGGTTGAAATATATGACATCTACCATCCTGTTTACTTGAGGTTTCAGGATAATTCCTCGTATATTTTTCTAGATATTAAACAAAATGTCTAAAATTGTAAGTCACCCGTTAGCATTGGCAATATATATATATATATATATATATATATATATATATATATATATATATATATATATATATATATATATATATAACAGTAATTGATAATAATAATAATTGAAAACAAAGTAGAATTTATAGCTAAAATACGAATGTTTTATGATGTTCTGTCTACTCAGCAATAATTACATAATTCATATTATTAAACAAAATTATTTTTTCTGAAATATGTGACCTATACAACAATACATGTTGGTACTGTACAATCTTTATATCAAAGAGAACAAAAAATAGCAACATCTCATACAAAAATTATGTTCCACCAACTACGAATTCCTCAACTAAACATTGCTTTTTCAGATTCAGGCTCCACATTCACAACATTCATTCATTCATAATTATATTTATTCTTAATTCAACACAATAAAAGACAAGACATACAAAGATAGGTTTAATTAACTTTGTTTTATGGTTCATCCACAGCTGAGGCTATGTTTGCACCACAAAAGTACTGCCAAAAAAGAGGAGCTTAATTTTAACTCGGCATGGATTTCAATAACTGTTGCTGTTACTTATGTCCTTTGACACAAGCCAAGGAAGTGAGTCATAGGCTACTCGAATTAAGTCGCCTTTTGTTTTAATGAAGAGCTCCTCTAGGGTGAAAGAAAGACTTTTCTCAAAGTTTGTCCTCATAATTTAGAAACAGGGACCAAGCAGAAAATCCCAAGGCTAAGCCTGTCACCCCCAGAGGTATCTTTTGAGAAATTGGTGGAAAATGTAACCACAAATTTTACTTGCCTCTCAGTAACTATACAAAGGATAAATCTAAATAAGAAGATAACTGAATATTTCATTTCACACTCTGCAATGTCATTTACTCTTTCTTATTAGCTCTCTGTTTTTACGTATTATCAAAAAATCATTTCTATCATCTGAAAATTTGAGACGTTAAACGTATATATATATATATACATATATATATATATATATATATATATATATATATATATATATATATATATATATATATATATATATATATACATATATGTGTGTGTGTATATGTATGTATATATATATATATATATATATATATATGACATGTCTATCACAATTCAAACAGCCCATGATTCCTTGATAATGTCTTTATTCATGACTATTGCACAGTTTCACAGTCAACCATCAAACATGGCGGCGAGTGGCTAGCGTCCACATTCTTACAAAGAAGCTACATTTGGCTAAGGTTCATACAGCAAACCTTTCTGAAGACGCTCACTTTCAATTATTGCGCATGAAGCGCTTGTATATGGAGCTATCAGGGATTCATGAGCCTGCATTAAAGTTCTGAGTTCTCTGCCTTTAAACCCCCAAACTATTAATTTTATATTTTCAAACCTGACATATATATATATGTATATGTATTTACACACACACACACACATACACATATATATATATATATATATATATATATATATATATATATATATATATATATATATATATATATATATATATATATATATATATATATATATATATATATATATATATATATATTTATATATATATATATATATATATTTATATTATTATTTATTTATCTATAACAAATTTTTCTTTTCCAATAACTGTAGGTTGTAAAATTTTATATGTCTATGAGAAATCTGATATGTTTTAAACAAAGAAATCATACCGGGAATATATTCATCACCATATTCATATATATTTTCATCTTTTAAACCATTTAGGCATAATTTTAAATCACAGTTTTGGAAATACATTACGCTATTTTTTGTATTTTTTGACTTTTGAACTAATACAGCACATTAGTAATGATGTTCATAAACATATTTCTGATTTTGTTTATAGTTATTTTCTTGTATGGTTAATTATTACGTAGATAACATTAAATTAATAGTATTGCATTATTGCTCTCACTTGATTTGATTTATGTTTAATTTTTACTTTGATTTAGGAAAGTATGAATAGAGATGATCTGATTTTCATTTAAAAAAAAAGTCAGAATTTATGTGTTACCTATATGTTTATTTAATATAATTTGTTATTAGATGTATAAACCTCATATTAATATGTTCAGATATTTCTCCTATAATGTTTAAAGCAATAAATATGCTTTGTATCTAATTGAAAAAAAAAATTATTTTGTTTTGAAAAGTGCTTTTAAATTTTTATTGCTTTACCAAGTAAATGATATTGTAAAAGTGAGGAAATTTTCTCGAGACTGACTTTTAATTTTAAAATACAATTATGTGTATAGAAGGTTAATGAATGTACAATAAATATTATGTATTAAAAATGCTTGATAAATATCCTCTGCAGATAAAACTTTGAAGTTACTGCAATCTGCAGCTTCGTATACTTTTACAGTTTCTACTGATCTGTCAACATGAAAAATAAAATTAAGACCAACTCATATAAACTATTTCTACCATATGTATCATACATATGGTAGAAGACCTGGATACATGTATATGTATTACTCATTAAAAAAATATATAATTTTAAATGTGAGGATATTAACAATTATTAAATATAATTTATGAGGTTCGATCCGCTGGCTGCGCGCAAAGGTTGACTCAGCCTTTCATCCCTTCAGTGGGTAGATGAACTGAGGACCAAGTGTGCTTGGGAACTAAACACTGGGGGTTCCGAGTAAGACTGACCACTGAACCGGAACATATGCTTTCCACCCCAGGGCCCTTGGTCATGTAAATGGAGATTGGCACTATATGCCCTGGCCCCTTAGGGGCTGTTGTGCCGAGGAGTTTTTAGAGTTTAAATATAATTTATATTTATGAATGGGTAGGGTACTGCTCTTTGCTACTGGATTTCACGATTCCAAATTCCACTGGTGATATATATGTACATAGTCCTTTAGAATTGACTTTTTTAGCATTAGGTCCTGTTCTTATTACCTCTAATATAGAAAAAAATTAAACTCTAAACGAAATTTTCTTATAATGAGTTTTCCTTTTTTAGATGTTTTTCTTAAACAGAAATTAATAAAAAAATTATAAAATAATTCATAAAATTCGTTGATAATAGCTTAAATTATAAATTTGCATACCATATAAAAATTGGTACTTCTGCATTAAATGTGTGTAGCAGTAAAGAGGGCAATTCCGTCCTTTGGCTTAAACCTAAATGTAAATTGTAGTTATTTTATCAAACCCTTTAAATGCCTCTCTTAAAACACAAATTTTAGTTTAAAAATCCTTGCAAACCAATTCTTCCCCTCAAATTAAATACACACAGACCATTAAGGAGTACCATCACATTTTTTCCTGTTATGGTGCAAATAAAAAGGCAATTAAAAAAAATTACATTTTTTTTCAATTGTTAATATTTATTTGAAATTTGCAAAAATAAAATAAAAAATAAGTTTGTGCTGAATTTATTTTGATGATAAATATTAGATAGATAGTTGTATAGTTGATAGATTAGATAGTAGGAAACATCTGGATATATGATGTTTGTCCAAAGTCTAACATCAGATATCCATTCATCATTTGAAAATAAATATGGATTCATTTAGTAATAAAATTTATCAGGTTTTACTTGGATCCTAAGTTTTTAAATAGACAGACATTTAGATTCATAATCTAAATTTAGGGCATATTTTAATAACTTTTTAGCTCATAAACTGTAAATGTAATCATTCACAGTCATATGTTAAAATGGGTAATCAATTGAGCATGAGTTGAGTTGTGATCTGCTGCAGCAAACTCTTCTATTCTCCAGTTAAACCCTGTTATAGTGTGACCATCTGTTACTATAACAATTAGTGCTATATCAAAGTAAAAAATGTAAAAAAGACACAATAAGGAAAAGAGGAGAGAAAAAAAATTCCAGAAAATATCATAATTGCTGTTTCTGATTAGGAAATATTGGCTCATTATAGAGTTAGTACTTTATAGCTATAACATTGCAATTCATATTTGGAAGATTTGTTCATAGACATGTGATACTATACAAGAGGTCGTACTGAATTATCGTTTGATTGTATATGATGTATGCAGGAGGATTGTTTTTCTTTTGGTTTATTTTGCGTACTGGTTTGTGTGTTAATTTTCAAACTTCATAGATTTGTTTATCTTTATATATCAATCTGATTATAAATTAGCATCTCTGTATTGTATTTTCTGAGAGGTTTTTAGACTTTAAAAAGTGTAAATTTCTGAATCTGTATATTCTTCTGTCTCTTGGTTGGGGAAAAAATTAAAATTTATATTACAAGTGAAAAGAATTGATAAGTAAAATAGGTTATAATAATTCATGGGATGTTACTTATTGATAAATTCAGTCCCTTACTCATAATCTCTTATGTTGAAGTTTGTATTCATAGCCTTCGTATGAAATATTAGAGATCTTTATTTATAAGTTTTGGCTGATTATTACTATATTTAAAATCTATTTGTTATAGATGAAGCTTATGAGTTTTCAGAAATCAGATGTATTAGGATGAGTTTTTATTTTTAAATGATGATATGGTTATTTACATGCTGATTTTGATAAATAAATAATATCCATCTAATATTATTTTACTAATATTTACTTCTTTGTACGAAATAAATGAAGTATTGTATTCATAATAAATTTTAGGGCTCAGATTTCAACAAAAATATTTATTATGACCATGATGGACTTAAATATGATTATATTAAGCGTTATATGTATGTAGGTACAAGGAAAATTGATTGAAATCGAAACTTTATGTAATGAGAAATTTCAATATTGTGTTATAAACACTTTAGGCCATAAGTCAAAAATGATTATCTCTAAACTGTTCAAACCTTGAATTTAGGACTGTTATAATATCTAGCTTTGCACCTCTTCTTTAGATTGTACTCTACACTCTATATAACAAAAAATTTCAAAATAACATATATTAATGCTGCAGAGCATAATTCAAAAGCAATTAGCCATAAAACATGGAAATTTTGTATATAGAACTATTGTAACATCAGTATATGCACCTCCATTTTGTATTGCTATTTTTACTGTATATAACCAAAAATCACAATATAACTGCAATTAATGCTACCTCAATATAACTCAAAAATATCAGCATGCCAGTTCTTGCAGTGTTATTTTAATAGGAGAAACGAAAAGGTCATTTTTAATAAAAAAGAATAAAAATCTATTATATGCAGAGGATTATTTTGAATGTTTGCTGTTTATTTGCTTCCAGGTATAAAGTGAAGAAAATTTTATGATTTGGTTTAAACTGAAATATTTATATAACAAAGTTTTACAATGAGTATTAACACTTCAGACATCATGTACATGAGAATTAAAACTTTTTTTTTATGTTGAAGAAAATATGCAAACAATAATTTTGATGAAACATTATAAAAAAAAAAAAAAAAAAAAAAAAAAAAAAAAAAGTTCTAATAGATGTACAATTAAGTCATGCAGTGTCTATATCAGATTTTTAAAATTCTTTATTTAATGGGTTTTGGAAACTTTATATTCTTGTAGTATTTAACAGCTATAGAATGTCTTCAAAATTACTGCTACTTTCATTTAAATTAATAAATTGTATATTTCGTTTCAGATTAAAGCATAAAATAATTACTTGTTTACTATGGAGGAGGTATGTTATGCATCAATTTCTGTCTTTTATTAATATTTTTTTCCTATGTTTTAAAAAATACTTGGTTTTTCTGAGAGTTAAAAGTTTGAATGTAGGTTGATCAGTAATTAATAAGACTGATTTTACTGTCAAGGATCTATTCATCCTAATTTCTATGGAATAAAAGAAATGTTGATGTCTATATTAACAAAATATATCAAGTTATATTATTTTTCGTATACAGAAAATACACTTTGTCAATAAATTTTTGTAATTAGTTTTTAAATGTTTGGAATAATATATTCAATTAATTTTTAAGAGTTATTAGAATACAAAGGGTTAATAGTGACAGCATTTTTTGATAGTAGTGGATTAAATAGTTATACGATGTTGTCAGATGTTTTAAATGGAAAATAATAAATACTAAATAAATCTTTCTGTTTTGAAAATTGCCCTATAAAAGTAAGAATTTTTATTTTCAATTTAAATTTTTTTTTCTCTTTTAAACATGGACTAATAAATCTTTTTATAGTTAATTATGATCAGGGAAGATTATATTGTTTTACTGACTTCGCTTAGTAAGCATTTTACTTATAATATATTCAGGTTTAGATAGAATTTTCATTATAATTTTTTAAGATTAGTGTTTGGAATTCTATGTTAGTTAATCTCATTACTCTAGTTTGTGCTATATTTATATGCTATTTTATCAAAACTGCACTAAAAAATTGAAGTATATGATACATATATATATTGAATTGCAGTTTATCTTAAAAGTTACTGGTTCATATTTATTTGCTTGTTTTTATTCCTGTAAATTAGAAATATTTTTAAGTTAGTTTATTTAGCAATCTGAATAACTTTAATGCTATATCTATTTTTGTTACACTATTATCTTAATGTTATATGATTTTAGTTAATTTTAAATTTTTTATCTTAGAGTTTAAAAAGTAAATCAGAAACTGTAAAAGTTGTTGTACGATGTAGACCTATGAGTGAAAAAGAGAAGGCTGCTGGCCATCACTCGTAAGTGCATTTTTCTTGCTAAAATAATAGTAATAAAAAATAATCTGAACTACATATGCCCAAGTTCTTTTGTTAATATAAATAAGTCGTGTGTGTATGTATGTATGTTTTACATCTCCTCTTAAACTATTAGTTCAAACTAATTTAGTACTTGTATAACTTACGACACAGCATAAATCAATGAATAAATCTTTGATTTTCCCCTCAGTATGAATATTCTATAACATCTTTTCAATGATTAATTTTCAATTTAATCGCAGGGAATAAATTTGTGAAGTTATAATGCAATAATTTTAATGTCATAATCATATTTTCTACCACAATTATATCATTCCCTTAAATATTTCATTTATTCATTGTTTATTATATATTATTGAAATATTGTCTGCATTTTTAAATCTGTTTTTACCTCCAGTTAAGATATCTTGGGATTAATTCTCCTTTATATCTACCACAAATCATAGCACAACTATAGAATATCTGCTAATATTAAATTTAATCCGTGATTAATTTTATTCTGCAATAAAGGATCTATCAACAATTTTTATCTTTAAAATACAAATTCCGTTCAGACTATATCACAGTCAAAGAAATATATATATTTTTATTTATTTAAATATATTAATGAAATGTATGTGTGTTTGTTTTCCATACAAATCTATTTGTCTTACAGTCACCAAATTTTGGGCAAAAATTTTTATACTATAAAATAAGCACTGTGAATATTAAGACTTAATTATTCAAATTAAATCTTTAACATGATCTGACAGTATGAATGATATTAATCCTGTTATGTCTAATAGCAATAAATAATTAACAATTAATTTATTATACATAATTAACAAACAGTAATTTATCTGAACATAAAATTT
>JAGEOH010001652.1:0-15000 GCA_032207245.1 Pardosa pseudoannulata | reverse complement strand
TGATCTTTTAAATATAGTGTTATTCAACTGCTAATGATATATGTTTAAATGGGGGGGGATTCAGCTCACAATTAGATTAATTAGTATTTATGAAATTTATAGTAAATTTATTGTTTTATCAACATGTAGCATTGATAGGTAATTTTCAATTTTGTATCTTTTATATAAGCTTTAAATATTTTATGGGCGTTAATAGCAAAAAGTTTTATTACTTGTCCCAGTAGTAAAATTTCGTGGCCCTTGGCGAAATTCGTCAAACTTCTAATTGAATCAAGTAATGTATTTATTATAGTAAATATATTTTTAGATTGATTTACTGATTATAACTATTCAGCACATTTGCAAATTTCTAGTTTATGAATAATTAAAATTTTAATGTATTCAGTTTCACCTCAAATATGTGTGTACACATACATAGACCATACTGTGCGGCCCACCGACATATGATGCACTTCCAATGTGGCCCGGAGCTTTTTGAGCTCCCCAAGCCTAAATTTGAGGAATATGTGTATTCTATTCATTTTGAAATTGTGTATAAAATCTTCTGGTTTTAATTTATTTTTATTCAGTTTCTGTTAACAGAATATAATTTTAATTCTTTTTTTCTTCAAATTGTTAAAATTTTTTTTATTCCTCACCAGTCAAGTTAAATTTTTGTTTAATATATTTCAGATTCTTTTATTTTTGAACATATTAGTAATTATATTCTAGCCACCAACTGATGGTCATAAGATATTAAATTGATAGTTATTTAATAACTCACAGAAAATGTTAGTTTCTAGAATGGAACATCACGTTATCTATTTTTAATTGTTTTGTGTGCTTAAAATCGGGAAATATTTTAAGAATATTAAAAAACAAAAATAATCAATTTTTAATGGTTTAAAATTAACAACCCAATAATATTAAAAAAATAACATGAATAAACAAAATTTGTATTAATACAAATATCATTTTACGCAATTTTCAACATTTTTGCCCTTAATTGCAAAATTAGTACATTATTTCACAATAAAATAAGTCGGTTAATTTAATCGCGCCAAAAATCAGTTGCCGTTCAAAACGTCAGCCTTCCGGTAACTCCGCTCGAAGGAGTTGGCGCGATTGGCGCCAAAAAAAATCGTCAGAAATAGCAGGCTGTACCCACAGACTAGATACACTCAGACAGTCAACTCCCATAGGCAATAGCGATACGCTTCTGTAACATGGGACTCGCATAGAAAGTAGCGCCCTCGGTGTCAGACCATCGGAACTAAAGCATGGTTACCTGATAATTATGTTTATCGCTCTTTTGGCGACTTTTTCTTAATAATTTGAAAAAAAAAATTTTGGCGTGGGGGTGCTTTTATACCTTTTTTTTTTATTTTAGAAATTAAGCTATCAAAAACAAAACCAATCATAATTGCTTTTCTAGAATACTTTTATGTAGCTCTGTGTTAAATCTCTAATATACTTTATATAGTTAGCTTATATAGAATATATTTAATACAAATTTATCAGTTTATAATTAATTCACAAATGTGTATTCTTTAGTATTCTAATTTCTTTGATTAATTATGTTTATCTAATATTGACACTATTTGTACAGAGATTGAATATCAATTATGAAATTTACCCTTTTAATTGATCTTTAAAAAACATTGCACTTTTCTATAAATTGAAATATTTCTGAGAATATTCTGTGTATTGTTTAAAAGCTTACTGCTTTTACATCAAAATAACTATATGGCATTATTTTGCTATTTTTATTTGCTATCAGATAATATAAAAATTCAAATAAAAAATGGTGTTTTTTTTTATTAAGAAAACAAAAATTGAATACATTTTTTTATTGCAATAATAATAATATTTAAAAAAGTACAAAATTGATTATTATATCCACAAAATTTCATAAGTTCTCTTCATTCTTTCTACTGAATCTAAAACAAAGAAAATACAGATATAAATTTTAATAAATATAAAATTGCAGTATTAACACAAAAATTTCATTAAAATTATTTCATCTCCAATTCTGGATTAGATAAATTGCACAAAAACTTTATGCTTTATTATTTACCCCCTTTTTATGCATATAAATTCAAGTTTAATAAGTTTTTTTAGAGATGAAATATTACTAACAGAGTTTTTATTACATGTATAAATATAATTGCTATCTAGTTTTTCAATAGACATAAGAGGATTAATGACTCCTTGATAAATGAATCATTAATCCTCAATGCTTCTATTAAATCATAGAGTAAAAGGAACTTTAAATGCTAATTAGTTTAAAAGTCTAAAGCACATCCATGAACTAGAGTAAAACTGAGGTAGGCTATTCTTAGCTGACAAATAAATTCTTTAAAATGGTTTCTTATTTTACTGATACCAGTGATAGAGCCAGAATTTATTTGCATGGAGGGTTCAAAAGTCTTAATCTAAAGTACAGTGAACAATCAATTTCATAAAAAAAAGTGATTTCATTACATACACACATACAAAATACATACATATATACATCTTACATTCATAGGTTTGCTTGCATACATAAATATACTATAAAAAAGATCAGTAATGCTGTATATAATTTCATTTTACTTGAAAAATATCTTTTAAATTATGCTGTAAGTTTTTAATATTGAATTTGTTTAAATTTGCCTCGTAAATATTGAAGTATATTTAATTTATGCTCCTCAACATACAAGCCAAATTTAAACTAATTTCATTAATAACTTGAAAAATTAAAAGTACATTGAGAAAGAAAAGTCCACAGATTTTTCTCTTTATATTGCTAATTAATCTAGAAATATACAACATATCAAGTTATGTATTAAAACATATACTTATACACTTCATTAATTCCCATTCAAGTTTAAGAAATTTCATTCAAGTATGACTACAAATTCAGTTTGAAATTATAGATGATTGTTGTCCTGCTGAATAATTGGTTTCATAAATTTTCTTTCCTTGTATTTGTTATTCCATTAAATTATATTCCCACAAATAAAATGATTTAATTAATACAATACTTTAATTCAGTTATTACATACTATTAATCATAAAAACTTAATTAACTACTGATCTTGAATAAAAAATATTTACTAAGTTATAAAGCAGAAATACATTTATATTTACCTTCATGATTTTCCATTTCATTGTTCTTTATGATCACAACAGCCCTTTGCAGGCCTTAGCTGCCTAAGTATGTACTCTTTCCAGCATTTAGTATCTACAGCTTCCAATTTCACTTCGAATCTATTCTTTTGACACCTAGGTATTATAATGAGATTTTTGTTGATATTGCATTGTACAAGAAAAGAATTTAATTACACCAAACTTTTTTAAAGTTTCACAACTTATACTTGAATATGTTACTACACATACATGATAAACAACTGAAATATTAAGGCAATTATTTTTAGTCATTCAATGTTTAAAAAAATAATGTTACAATATATATGTATGTATATATATAAATAATTATATACATACATACATGTACGAAGTTAATTATATTGGTATACAGTAATGAAACTAAAGACTTTTACTAATTACTGAAATAAAACTGATCTAAAAATATTTTAGCTTGCCATTAAAGAATATTGTAGAATAAAAATTATTTTCCATTGGTGAGCAAGTTCTCACGATAAAACCCCAATTTTAGAATTAGTGTATATTATTTGTTTATTTACCAAAATTGGTGTCAGAGAGTACAAAATAATGCATCAATTTTTAGAAACAATGTATTACGGCTGGTTAACTTTAACATTAGTCACATACATGGATGATGAAATACTGATTCTGAATATTAACTTGCACAGAGTAAAAAATAAACTAACTCAATGTCTCTGAAGCTAAGGACCATAAAATAAATTACATAAATAAGTATTTTAACCATAAATAAATTATTTTACTGGTCAGGTGATTTATTTATATTATCCAGGTGAATTATAGCAAATATGATTCATCCGTTTTCTGTGAAAGGTATGTTTGAATGTATATAAAGGGCAAGATTAATATAACAGAAAAAAATGTATACTTTAAAAATTTATATTTGAAAATAACTGGGCTGATAGAGATGAAAAACACTTAATTTAAATACTTGCAGAGAATGGAATTGCCAATAGCACTTTGTACATAAATCATTCACATTAAAAAAATCTACTTTATTATAAATATTTTATGCCACATATTACACAGAAATAATTTTAAGTGTAAAATTTTTTTTATAAAAATGCCATAGAATTTTTTAAGTTTTAGCTTGGTATAAAAATTTATTAAATGTGAATTTTAAACTGCTTACCTCTGAAGATTTAAAGATCATACATTTCTTCTATATAATTTAATCCAAATAACACAGATCCAACAGCTGAAAATATTAAAAGAAACAAATAGAAAGAGCATAAAAAAGTTTATAAATCCCTTTCCCCTGTATTACAACCCTAATAAACTACTTCATAAAACAGCTAAAAGAAAACAAATCATTTAAATTTAAATAAATTAGCGGTAAGAATAATAAAATATAAAAACTCAAATTAAAATGTACGTTTGACAGATATACATCCGATAAACAGAAATTAATAAAATTTTTCTAATATTTACAAACAAAAATGTTATGAAAAAAATCAGTTATTAGCAAAACACAGATACAAAAAATAACAACAAAATCCGCCAAATTTGGCGCCAAAAACCGCGGTGATTATATCAAAGGAGTATGAAATTTTGTTGATTTTTCAAATAAAAAGACTAGAAAATTAAAAAGGAATACCAGTTTTTTGCAAACCATGTAAATAATATTCGCAATAAAGTGGTAATAATTCAAACCGTTAAATTCGGTTGACTGGATTTAAATATTGGCCGAAGGTCTTAATTAATATTTATAGGAATTATTTTTCAAACAAAAATGCTATAAAAAAAGGGTACTTATTAGCAAAGCATGCAAATACAGTAGTAAAATGTAGCAGAAAAAGTAATTTTAAAATATCCGTTAGAACATTCGCAAACAAAAAGAAATGAAATTCTTCAGCTTTTTAAAACAAAAATGCTGGAAAATAAAAAAAGGTCAGTTAATAGTTAACATGTAAATAACATTCACAATAAAGTGTTAATATAAGTAATTCAAATCCTTACTTTCGGTTGATTTTATTAATGTACAAAGCACAATCGCTTTCAGTCTCAAAATTTTCCAAGTCCAAAACGACAACAGGGAAAGATTTCTGGTAACCGTTTAGAATCGCCAACGGATTAGGGCATTCAATGTAAGATCACAGACTACATAGCAGCAGACCATCGCCAAGGTCCCAGACCACTGCCAAAGCGCCAATTAGTTCAGATGGTCTGACACCGAGGGCGCGCAAATCTAGGCCGAAGTTGGTTGTCTTTTCGGTTTAGTCTATGACCGGACCGACCGATAGGCAAAAATATCTGACTCCTGTCAGTGAATAGTATGTCAATCACAGCAATGGGCGTGTCGTAATATAACAGCCTTTTGTGGCTTGTAAACTTTCTAAAGAAAATTGATATTAAATAGTAAGTACAGTTTTTTTAGAAATTACTAGTGTATGTGGTACGGAATAACTTGATTTTTAGTATTATTAAAGTTGAGTTATCTATCAGTAGTAGGATAGTTACAAGTACAGTTGGAATTATTTTAATGCTTAAAATCACTATCACTATATTTTAAATGTTTTAAAGTATATATTATAAGAATATACGTAAGAGTTGAATTCTTTCTTCCTGCTTATACACATTAGCTCGTGTAAGTTGAAACGGAGAGTTATATCTCTGTTTTCACGCACATTAATAGCAGATGAAAGTTGGTTGCCGCAAGAATTACGGAAGGGGTCATTTTTGACACGCAGCGAACTTCTATTTTAAACAGCTGTTCTATCTTGTTGCAAATATCTTAATCCTTTCTTGACTTTTTCTAAATCATAGTGATTTATGAAATAGTAAAGATTTCAAGAAAATCGTATTTTTATTTTAACCCTAACAAATGATTACACCTAGAAATACGGCAGATGTCATTTTGACCCCTCTGAGATAAAAGAAATGTGAATACATTCCATTGTGTTATCTGCACATGGTGCGAATAAGAAATTTAAAAAAATCATCTCCTAATAACGACAAAGCTTTAAAGCAGAATTCTGTAGCTAAATCTGATTCCCACGCTAAGATTAAACCTAAGAAAAAATCTCGTAATAATAGCGATGATTCTAATTCAGTATCTTTCTTCGAACTCTTAAATCTTTTAAAGAATTAAGAACTGAATTTAATATTTCGGATATCATTACTATTTTTAAAGGTATTTCTACCATTATGAAAACTTTAAACGATACTTTCACTAAAATGTATGAAATTTGTGACCTCATTTCTAACACCTTCATTACTGAAGACA
Organism: Pardosa pseudoannulata; assembly: GCA_032207245.1. Lineage (NCBI taxonomy): Eukaryota > Metazoa > Arthropoda > Arachnida > Araneae > Lycosidae > Pardosa > Pardosa pseudoannulata. Next base: position 8,627 of record JAGEOH010001652.1, on the reverse strand, counting down.
CTGTCTCAGAGCAATAATCCAATTATTTCTCACTTTTACGGTATTTTATTGTTTTATTAATTTTTTCTACAATTTATATATTTTTTTCATTAATTCCGTATTATTTCATTGGAAACACATGGTTTCCATTTGGATCCATAACTTTCTGAACGTTGGCTCACTCCCAATGACATTACTAATGCTATTCCTATGGCTGTCCTACTTTTTTTTGTTTTAGCCCCCTTAAAATATTTTGTTTACTTGAATATTAGGCCCCCTCCCCTTCATAATTTTACTCTTAAGGAAAACTTTTAAAATTTTTAAAATCGGAATAGCAGAAGGGTCAAGGTCAAGGTAATTGGTTTTTACGGAGTACCTAGCAGTGAGAAATGCATTACTTCAACCTCCGAACGAATAACGATCACCACATAATTTAGTGCATAAATAAAAACGAGATTGCCAAACAAAAAATTAATACGCTTACAGCGGCTTCCGAAAAAAACGAAAGGAAAAAATGCTGTAAGGTGAAGAAATCGTTCACATAACAACGTATATCTGAAAAACAACGCGTTGAATGATTAAAAATAATCATTCTGTACCTTGAACAATGACAAAACACAACAGTAACAAATTTACACTCGGCAAGAGCATATTCAGCCGAACGATGGCCGATTGGTTAGGGTGCTGGCCTTCGGAACCGGAGTTCGTGGGTTCGAATCCCACTGAGGCATGGATGTTCGTAGCCGTTCGGAATCGGCTTTAAACTGTAGGTCCCGGTCCCATTAGCCCTCGTGTTGCAAAAAGTGGACCGTAGCACTCCAAACCAAACCAAAGCAAGAGCATATTCAAATAACATGAGAAAACAGTAATTCAGTATCGCCATCTATTGAGCGTAGGGAGAATTACAAACTACATAAAAGTTGAGATACAGTTATAAAAGTAAATATGGGACTCCTTAAGAATTGGGTACCTCCTGCTATTTTTGGCGATTTTTTTTGGCGCCAATCGCGCCAACTCCTTCGAGAGGAGTTATCGGAAGGCTGACGTTTTGAACGGCAACGGATTTCCGGAGCAACTAAATTAACTGACTTATTTTATTGTGAAATAATATACTAATTTTGCAATTAATGGCAAAAATGTTGAAAATTGCGTAAAATGATATTTATATTAAAACAAATTTTTTTTATTCATGTTATTTTTTTAATATAAATTGGTTGTTAATTTTAAACCATTAAAAATTGATTATTTTTGTTTTTTAAAATTCTTAAAATATTTCCTGATTTTAAGCACACAAAACAATTAAAAATAGATAAATTAGAAATAAAAAAAATAAAACATACGCAAAGATTTCTTTTAATTTTCAAACAATATTAAAAGGTTAGTACTTTTTAATTTTTTAAATAAATTTTTGATTTATCAAAAGTTTTTTAACCAAGGGGGGTCTTCCCCCCTTGACCCCCCGTAAATGTTGTTAATATAAAAATTTATTAAAAATGTAATAAATTAAATTTTTATTATTATTATTTTTTAATATTCTTAAAATATTTCGTTATTTTAAACACACAAAATAATTAAAAATTTCATTTTAAAAGATAAACCAGAAATAAAAAATAAATAAAACATCCGCAGAGATTTACTTTGAATTTTCAAAGAATATTAAAAGGTTAGTACTTTCTAATTTTTTAAATAAATTTTTGAGCTATCAATAACTTTTTTAAATCAATTGCAGTCTTTACGTGTTTTTTCTATGTGAAGCCTCCAAGATAATTTGGAATCTAGGATAACTCCTAGGTATTTATAAGAATTTTCCCAGGGAATATTTTCGTTAAAGAGATGAAAGTCATTATTATCAGTAAAGTTAACATTTCTATGGGTGAAGTTAAGGGCAGCACATTTAACTGGATTTACCTTGATGCGCCAAGAAATGAGCCAAAGTTCGTAAATTTTGAGGTATTTTTAAATAGCAGCAAAGGCACGACGTGTTTGATTGTGTCGGGATAAGATGGCAGTCTCATCTGCTTAGAGTCAAAGCTCAATAGACGGATCAGATGGCATATCGTTAATATAAACATTGAACAGTTTCGGGCCAAGTAAACTGCCTTGAGGAACCCCAGAAAGAATAGGTCGATGTGTTGAGAGAGTGTTGTTAACTCTGACAACGAACTCACGATTTAGAAGATAACAATTAAAAATTTTAATGAGCTGGCCAGGAAAATTTAGAATAATGAGCTTGTAAATAAGCCCTTCCAACCAGATCTTATCAAAGGCCTTCGCAATATCTATGAACACAGCCGCAGTGACTTGCCGGTTAGCATTGGCGGCATGGATGAGCTCTGCAACTCTCCAAAGTTGATGTTGCGTGGAGTGTCTTGCCCTAAACCCAAATTGTTCAGGCGAATAATATTGTTATTGTTGCAGAATTCATCCATGCCTCGAGAAAGAATGTATTCATAGATCTTGGAAAGTCCAGACAAGAGACTGATCGGTCGAAAATTAGAGGGGACGGTGTGGTCGAGTCCCGGCTTAGGCAGGGGTACCACCACCGCTTTCTTCCAGACAGTAGGGAAATAATTTAAATTAAGAAGGGTATTAATGATGAAGGTAAGGGATATAATAAAATTAACTCGAAGATGAATAAGCATATTAGTGGAAATATTATCAACAAGAGGTGCTTTATTCTTTTTGAGTTTCCTCAGAAACCTCCCTGAACGTTTGTAGATTTTTCGTAGGTATTTTGTTTATTATTTATAACAAGTTTTAGCTGAAAATTTTATTCTATTTACATGAATTTATTATAGTGACGTACTAATGGAGCGTAGAAAAGTACTAATGCATGAAGAAATCGTGAAACTGACGCAAGAACTATTTGATGCTGATTTCGGTTCTGAAATCGAAAATAATTCTACAGATAAAGATGGAAATGAAACATCTTGTGATTCTGAATTTATTATAGAGAGTAATCAGGCAATATCATCCTCTAGCTGAAGAGAAAGTAAAAATGGATTTGTGTCTAGGAGTTCAATTCTGCCGTACTTAAGAATGCAAAAGCGGTAACTAGTAGACGCTCAAAAGGGAATATGAAATTCAACGCAATTCAGAGTAACATTTGTAAAGAAATTGCTCTTTAACACACACATATAAATTTCAAGAATTATGTAAAAATATCTTTCCTTCTAACAAATTTAAAATATTCAAATGATTATTTAAAGCACTCGTTTTAATCAAAAAACATGACCTTCATTCACATAAAAGCAGAATAAAGGATTTGGATATCACCACAAGAAAATATAATTTATTTTATTCAATTTTAGAACTTTTCTATCAGCTATTTACTATTGGCAAAATTAGATATATAAAATTAGATATATATAGCTATAAATATATACATTATATACAAATTTTTCCCATCTAATATACAAAGTAAATACATACTATTTACAAAAAAAAAAAAAAAAAAAAAAAAAAAAAAAAAAAAAAAAAACTGACATAGACTGTCTACCAATAAATATTTGGACAACTGTGGTATAAAATGAAAAACTAACTTCTGCTAGTAGTTAACAAGCCTACCTAATCAGATCATAGCCGAATTACCTGACTATGATCGTAGGAAAGCTAAACATCGCAAGCGGCCTAGAGCCGCCATGATTCCTTAAACTGGTAGAATTTCATCTCCCTTCTTAACGCTCCCCAATGCACTTCCCGAACGCGAGGCCATCCAACAGATGGACTCACAGAACCTGCTCTGAGCTTTTCTCGCCATGAATTTTAAGCTGAACCTAATTTTTAATTTTAATTTTTTAACTTTAATTTTACTTCTTGTACTAACTTAATGTAATTTCACTTATTATTTCTCTCATCAATATTCACCTATATCTTCACTGTCTTGTACAGTAATTTAGTAATAAAAATAAATAAATTAATTAATTAATTAAATTAAAATAAATAAATAAATAAAAATTTCTTGCTATTCTTAAAACTTTCTTCTTTTTATTTTAAATGTTTTTCATCTTAATTTATTTAACTTGTTAAGTATGGGCCTAGCAATTTATCTCATCCCATCATTAAGACCTGCATTTTCATACTTATTGTTTTTCATCTTAAAAGACTGGACACCTGATTTTGAATTCTTAACTTGCAACAGGGGATAAGGCCTTCGGCCAAGGTACCCCGGTCAACTCTTCAATAGCTAGTAGTTAACACTTTATTGTGAATGTTATTTACACGTTAACTGATCTTTCATTATTTTCCAGCATTTTTTGAACAAAGCTGAAGAATTCCATTTCTCTTTTGTTTGCGAATGTTCTAACGGATATTTTAAAATTACTTTTTTTGCTACATTTTACTACTGTATTTGCATGCTTTGCTAATAAGTAACCTTTTTTTTAGCATTTTTGTTTGAAAAATAATTCCTATAAATATTAATTAAGACATTCGGTCAATATTTAAATGCAGTCAACCGAATTTAACAGTTTTAATTATTACAACTTTATTGCTAATATTATTTACATGGTTTGCTAAAAACTGGTATTCTTTTTTTATTTTCTAGTTTGTTTTTATTTGAAAAATACAAAGAATTTCATTACTTTTGTTAGCAAATGTTCTAACGGATATTTTAAAATTTCTTAAAATGATACATTTTGTTGTTATTTTTTGTATTTATGTGTTTTGCTAATAACTGATTTTTTTCGTAAAATTTTTGTTTGTAAATATTAGTAAAAATTTTATTAATTTCTGTTTAGCGGATGTATATCTGTCAAACGTACATTTTGAGTTATATTTTGTTATTCTTACCGCTATCTTATTTAAATTTAAATGATTTGTTTTCTTTTATCTGTTTTATGAATTAGTTTATTAGGGTTGTAATACAAGGGAAAGGGGTTTATAAACTTTTTTATGCTCTTTCTATTTGTTTCTCTTAATATTTTCAGCTGTTGGAGCTGTGTAATTTGGATTAAATTATATAGGACTACATATATATTGTATAGGACTCTCTAAGAAGAAATGTATGATCTTTAAATCTTCAGAGGTAAGCAGTTTAAATTCACATTTAATAAATTATTATACCAAGCTAAAACTTAAAAGACTCTATGGCATTTTTATAAAAAAAAATTATACTTAAAATTAGTTCTGTGTAATATATGGCATAAAAACATTATTAATAAAGTAGATTTTTTAATGTTAATGATTTATGTACAAAGTGCTGTTGGCAATTCCATTCTCTGCAAGTATTTAAATCAAGTGTTTTTCATCTATATCAGCCCAGTTATTTTCAAATATAAATTTTTAAAGTATAAATTTTTTTCTGTTAAATTAATTTGGCCCTTTATATACATTCAAAACATACCTTTCACAGAAAACGGATGAATCATATTTGCTAAAATTCACCTGGATAATATAAATAAATCACCTAACCAGTGAAATAATTTATTTATGGTTAAAATACTTATTTATGTAATTTATTTTATGGTCCTTTGCTTCAGAGACATTGACTGTTAGCTTATTTTTTACTTTGTGCAAGTTAACATTCAGAATCAGTATTTCATCATCCATGTATGTGACTAATGTTAACCAGCAGTAATACATTGTTTCTAAAAACTAATGCATATTTTGTACTTTCTGACACCAATTTTGGAAAATAACAAATACTATACACTAATTCTAAAATTGGGGTTTCATCGTGAGAACTTGCTCACGAATGGAAAATAATTTTTATTCTACAATATTTTTTAATGGCAAACAAAAATATTTTTATATCAGTTTTATTTCAGTAATTAGTAAAAGTCTTTATGAGTAAGACCTCGTGTATCATAGACCATAGAGATCATAAACACACCCAGTGGCTTAATATACTACTCATTATTGTTTTGATTTTACCGCTAAGAAAATTTGCAGGATGTTCTTTGAGGTAAATGTTTCTATAATTTTTCAAAGTGTTACCAATAATGGAGCTCTCATTCTTGACATTTTAGTTTCATTACTGTATACCAATATAATTAACTTCGTACATGAATGCATGTATATATATATATACATACACATATATTGTAACATTATTTTTTTAAACATTGAATGACTAAAAATAATTGCCATAATATTTCAGTTGTTTAACTTGTATGTGTAGTAACATACTCAAGTATAAGTTGTGAAACTTTAAAAAAGTTTGGTGTAATTAAATTCTTTTCTTGTGCAATGCAATATCAACAAAAATCTCATTATAGTGTCAAAAGAATCTCATACTAGGTGTCAAAAGAATAGATTCGAAGTGAAATTGGAAGCTGTAGATACTAAATGCTGGAAAGAGTACATAGTTAGGCAGCTAAGGCCTGCAAAGGGCTGTTGTGCTCGTAAAGAACAATGAAATGGAAAATCATGAATATAAAGTTTCTGCTCTATAACTTAGTAAATAGTTTTTATTCAACATTAGTAGTTAATTAAGTTTTGATGATTTATAGTATGTAATAACTGAATTAAAGTATTGTTTTAATTAAATCATTTTATTTGCGGGAATATAATTTAATAGAATAACAAATGCAAGAAAAGAAAATTTATGAAACCAATTATTCAGCAGGACAACTCTCATCTATAATTTCAAATTGAATTTGTAGTCATACTTGAATGAAATTTCTTAAACTTGAATGCGAATTAATGAAGTGTATAAGTATATGTTTTAATAAATAACTTGATATGTTGTATATGTCTAGATTAATTAGCAATATAAAGAGAAAAATCTGTGGACTTTTCTTTCTCAATGTACTTTTGATTTTTCAAGTTATTCATGAAATTCGTTTAAATTTGGCTTGTATGTTGAATAGCATAAATTAAATATGCTTCAATATTTACGAGGGAAATTTAAACAAATTCAATATTAAAAACTTACAGCATAATTTAAAAGATATTTTACAAGTAAAATGAATTTACATACAGCATTACTGATCTTTTTTATAGTATATTTATGTATGCAAGCAAACCTATGAATGTAAGATGTATATGTATGTATTTTGCATGTGTGTATGTAATGAAATCACTTTTTTTATGAAATTGATTCTTCACTGTACTTTAGATTAAGACTTTTGAATCCTCTATGTAAATAAATTCTGGCTCTATCACTGGTATCGATAAAATAAGAAACCATTTTAAAGAATTTATTTGTCAGCGAAGAATACCCTACCTCAGTTTTATTCTAGTTCATGGTTGTGCCTTAGATTTTTAAACTAATTAGCATTTAAAGTTCCTTTTACTCTCTATGATTTAATAGCAGCATTGAGGATTAATGATTCGTTTATCAAGGAATCATTAATCCTCTTATGTCTATTGAAAAAGTAGATAGCAATTATATTTATACATGTAGTAAAAGCTCTGTTAGTAATACTTCATCTCTAAAAAAATTATTAAACTTGAATTTATATGCATAAAAAGGGGGTAAATAATAAAGCATAAAGTTTTTGTGCAATTTATCTAATCAAGAATTGGAGATGAAATAATTTTAACGAAATTTTTCTGTTAATACTGCAATTTTACATTTATTAAAATTTATATCTGTATTTTCTTTGTTTTAGATTCAGTGGAAAGAATGAAGAGAACTTATGAAATTTTGTGGATATAATAATCAATTTTGTACTTTTTTAAATATTATTATTAATGCAATAAAAAATGTATTCAATTTTTGTTTTCTTAATAAAAAAAGAACACCATTTTTTTATTTGAATTTTTATATTAGCTGATAGCAAAAAAAAAAAAAAAAAAATAAAAAAAAAAAAAAATAAAATAAAAAAAAAATATTAAAAAAAAAAAAATGCTATAGTGGTATTTTGATGTAAAAGCAGTAAGCATTTAAACAATTAATACACAGAATATTCTCAAAAATATTTCAATTTATAGAAAAGTGCAATGCCTAAAGATCAATTAAAAGGGTAAATTTCATAATTGATATTCAATCTCTGTACAAATAGTGTCAATATTAGATAAACATAATTAATCAAAGAAATTAGAATACTAAAGAATACACATTTGTGAATTAATTATAAACTGATAAATTTGTATTAAATATATTCTATATAAGCTAACTATATAGAGCATATTAGATTTAACACAGAGCTACTTAAAAGCATTCTAGAAAAGCAATTATGATTGGTTTTGTTTTTAATAGCTTAATATATAAAATAAAAAAAAGTCCAATAGGTATAAAAGCACTTCTACGCCAAATTTTTTCAATTAATTAAGAAAAAGTCGCCAAAAGAGCGATAAACATAATTATCAAGTAACCATGCTTTAGCTCTGACTTGGTCTGATACCGGGGGCGCCACTTTCTAAGAGAGTCCCATGTTACAAAAGCGTATCGCTATTGCCTATGGGAGTTGGCTGTCTTAGTTCTTTAGTCTATGGCCAGTCCATTCCATTCGATGAACTCCATTGATACCATGTCAAGCCTTAGTTAACCTCGAAACATGACAACTGGCATTGTCGTCCTGAAAGTAACAGGTGTCCAACCCGTAAAACTGCCACAATGTAGGAAGCACATTGTCATCTAAAATATTGCAGTATTCATCGGAGTTGAGCTTACCATGAATGAGAACCAGTCCATACCAGGAGAAACACCCCCAGACCATAATTCCACCTCCGCCGAACTTGACATTTGGCATAATGCATTT
>JAGEOH010001651.1:0-15000 GCA_032207245.1 Pardosa pseudoannulata | reverse complement strand
AGAATTTGATTTTGAAGGAGTACGAAGACTACAGAACAAACAGAAACAAATTGTAGCCTTCTTTTTAAAAAAAAAAATGTTTAGAAGCATGTAATAAAGTACTATTTTCTCTTTAGATAAGTTTTAAATTTCATTTACATAGGGAATATATATCAGGGTTGTTTATATTATGCATTATAGTAATTAACTTATAATAGTAAATAAAATCCTTCAGAGTGGCCAACCCCTCACAGCGGCCAAATATTCTCGGTATGGAGGAGAGGTTTCACTGTATATCTGTTTTGTCACATCCCTATAATAAACTAATTCTTTTTTCTTACTATCCATATCTATATCTTTGAAATTTGGATTCATTATATAAACTAGTAGATGAACTGAAGCAATGTTTTCATTACAAATATGAGAAAATAAATGAACAGTTAAGTAAAAATATAAGTAAATTTTAAATATATTGAGATGAATTTATTATAATTAAACATTATATAGCTAAAGTTTGTAATTACTTATTTAGTTTTAGTAATTTATGTATGCCAAATTTTAATAATTTTGACCATCTTTGAATGCTTAAAACCACTTTCAGGTAATTAAAACCAGTCTTGGACCCTGTGTTGAATCCCGTAGTTTCGCAAACTCAATTTGAAGTTTTTGCTTTTGCCATTTGGCAGCCACGAAGTTGTATTTTTTAATGTAACCCTTTTTCGCTGTTCTGATGTATAAAATCCTGATGTTCTGTTGAACGAATGTGCGAAGGGATCCAGCCCTAATTAATACTGGCTTCAATTAAGTTTTACATGTTATTCGTGATTAAAGTGTGTGTGTGAACAAATGACTCTTTATTGAAGTTATCTGAATTACATTTCTGTACGTAATACTGATTTTCTACGGATGCAAAGTTAGCAAGTTGTTCTCAACATTTGGCGTCCGCGACAGGATTAGAATATTGGATTACAATATTCAAGAAGATACCGAGGTAAGCTCGGTTTTGATTGCTATCTTTGTATTGATGATTTATGTTCGAAGTGTTAGTAATTTAAAGATACAAAATGAGTGAGAAATTAGAAACATTGAAAAAGAAACGCACTGGCATTCGAACCCAAACTACTAAATTATGTAACAAAATAAAGAATGCACTTGAAGATCAGAAAATATCTGATGATGAAAGATTTGATCTTTTAAAACATTTGTAAAGATCAATTAAATAAGAAATATGATTCGCTTAAATTTTTAAATTCGGAAATTCAAAATGTTATACCTAATGCCGAATTTGAAAAGGAAATTGAAAATTCTGAAGAATATATAGCGAAAAAATAATTGAATGGAAATATAAAATTACAAAATCCTTAAATATCCATAATGCTAAAAGTCAAAATTCTGTTTCTTTAAGTTCCGGTTCCGAAAACGAAAGTCCTTCTCGGAACATTAATGAGCGTACAATGAAGTTACCTAAAATTACATTGGGAAAATTTTATGGTGATTGTAGTTCATGGTTAGATTTTTGGGGTCAATTTTCGAATGCAATAGATAAAAATTCTAGCTTAACCCCTATTGATAAATTTTCATATCTTAAATCCCTGCTTGGTGCCAGCGCTGCTAACGCTGTCGCAGGATTTTCACTGACGGAAGAAAATTATAAATCGGCTGTTGATCTTTTAAAGAACAGATTTGGTCGAAATGACTTGGTCATAAACGCTCATATGAGTAAACTTTTGAATTTAAAGCCAGTGAGAAATGCTACAAATGTAATGGATTTAAGAAACCTTTATGATAGTTGTGAAATACAAATTAGAAATTTAAATTCGCTTGGTGTTGCGTCAGGCAGCTATGGACATTTACTTTGCCCAATATTGTTGAAATTGATACCAGCTGAAATTGCTCTAGAATTCAATCGTAAAAAAACCAAGGATAAAGATATGGATGTTAATGAATTAATTTCATTCATTAAAGAAGAAGTTGAATCGCGAGAAGCTACCTTACAGATAAATTCTGAAAATTACGTTACTAACAAAAGTGAAAGATACAAGCAACATCATACTAGTAATTTTAAACGAGGCTTTCCATCAGCATCAGCATTAACAACTAACGTTAAGAATATATGTGTGTTTTGCAAAAATTCTCATATTTCTGAAAAATGTCAAGACCTATCCATTCCTGAAAAACGCGAAAAGTTGCGTAAGGAAGGTCGCTGTTTTGTGTGCTTTCGAAAATTCCATATATCGGCCAAGTGTAAATTTAACTCTCAACGTTGTAAAATTTGTAATGGAAATTTTCACGAAACTTCAGTCTGTGTAAATAGCATTCCTAAACCAAGGGTTGCGGGTTCGAGTCCCGCAGAAAGCACAACAAAGGAAGATGCAGAACCTATTATTAATTCTGTGTCTCACTGTGAATCAAAATGTTCTAACGTCTCGAAAGAAATTATTTTTACAAACATGTTGCATTAATGTGGAGTCTGGTTTGAATTCTGAAATATTTTTGTGTTTACTTGATTCCGGAAGTCAAAAAAGTTTCGTAACTAAAAGAGTAGTATCCGAGTTAAATCCTCCAGTTATTTGCCAAGAAAAGCTTCAAATATATTCTTTTGGAGCGATTAAACCCCAAATAAAAACGCATGATGTCGTCGAATTGAAATTGACGCACGTGCAGGATAAAACTCGCAGCATATTTGTTGAGGCTTTAGTTACAGATGTTATATCTAATGCAGTGATTCAGTATCCCCATCTAAATAAACAAATTAAAAGTAAGTTAGCCCCTTACGAGCTGTCACAGTGCAATACGTTATGCAGTCAGCAGGTCGACGTTTTGGTTGGCGCCGATTATTTCTACCGCGTGAACTTTGGCGGGGGGGTCGTAAAGGTCACGAAGTCGCTCTTTTTATGTGAAAGTTTATTTGGATATTCGCTATGTGGCGCGATAAATGATGATCAAAACTTAAGTAAACGAGCTTCTGTTCTAAATCTTTCGGTATCTGACATGGAACAGAAGGGTTTGAAACTGTTATGGGATTTGGAATGTTTGGGAATAAAATCCGAGGAAAACGTTTCAGAAATAGATAAAGAAATTATGTCTAACTTTGAGAGTAATTTAAAGTTTGTAAATAACAGATATGAGACAGGTTTGTTATGGAAAGATGAAAAGATAAAAGTGGGAAATAATTTTAGAATTGCTAGAAACCGTTTTGAGGAGTTACAACGTAAACTCGCGAAAGATAAGAAATTATGTGAAAATTACAAGGCTATTGTTGCGGAGCAGGAAATGAGTGGGATTGTGGAGGAATGTCCTGACAAATCGATTGAAACTGGATATTTTTTGCCGCACAGACCGATCATAAGAGAGGACAAGTCAACCACTAAAGTTAGAATGGTGTTTGATGCATCTTCTAAAGAAAATCACCTTAACTCGTTAAACAATTGTTTATGGCCAGGTCCTAGTCTTAATCCCAATATATTAGATGTAATTATTAATTTTAGAGTACATAATGTTGCGTTCTGCGCTGATTTAGAGAAGGCGTTCCTTCAAATTGGGATATGTGAAAAGGATCGCGATTATTTAAAATTTTTATGGTGTCCTGATGAACAGGGCAATTTAAGATTTCTAAGATTTACTCGAGTACCTTTTGGTGTAACGTGCAGCCCTTTTATATTGGCTGCTACGATCAAACATCATATTCGGAAATATAAGGATCATCCCGAAGTTATTAGGAATTTAGATTCTCATTTATACGTTGACGATTTTATTTCTGGTTCAATGTCTGATGAAGAAGCTTATTATTTATCCTCAACAGCTTCAAATATTTTTATAGATGCTGGAATGAATTTGCGAAAATTCAGTACTAATTCTGAAGAACTTCGAAAAATGTGGGTAAGGAATAAACTGTGATACGCAGGGAAATCCTAATGTTTCTTTTAAAATATTAGGATTACTATGGAATACCGACACTGATGTTTTATATTTAGACTCACAATCGTTTCCCGAAGATTGGAAATTGAATCCTACTAAACGGATTGTTCTTAAGGCTATGCTAAAGGTGTTTGATCCTATCGGATTTGTTGCCCCATTTACCGTCCGGATGAAAAGTTTGTTACAAGAAATTTGGCGTAGAGGTTTAGAATGGGACAGTAATTTACCTATTGATCTAAAGGACGAATGGGAAAGCTGGTGTTCGGAAATTGTACATTTACGCAATTTTGAGGTCCCTCGAAAGTATTTTCCACAAGGCATAACATTTTCTGACACGATACAAATTCATATTTTTTCTGATGCTAGCCCGAAGGCCTACAGGGGCTGTTGCTTATCTTAGATGTGACACCGTGATGATAAAATTAAGACTAACTTTGTTTGGGCGAAATGTAGAGTATCCCCTATTAAGCGCTTAACAATTCCTCGTCTTGAATTAATGGGGGCGGTAATAGCTTCTCGAATGGCTAAATATTTAAAAAATGCGCTTGCTTTTAAAAGGGTAGATTTCAGATTTTGGTCGGATTCCACAGTAACGCTTCATTGGATAAAGGGATCAGCTTTAAATTGGAAGCCCTTTGTGGCTAATAGAGTAACTGAAATTCAGTCTTTGACAGAACCGGAAAATTGGAACTATTGTTCGGGTAAAAATAACCCTAGTGATCTATTAACACGTGGTGAAAATCTATTGAAGCTATCACAAAACAACTTGTGGTTTCATGGTCCAGAATGGTTATCAATGCCGGAGTGCATGTGGCCTTTGCGTAAAGAGATCCCGTTTAATAAAGATGCTTTAGATGAAAGAAAATCGATAATGAGTTCTACTCAATTATCCTGCGCTGTAAGTGAACCATCGGAACCGTTACTAAAATTAGAAAAGTTTAGCAAGCTTAAAACTGCATACAGTGTTACTGCATGGATTATGAGATTCTTATATAATTCTAATAAAAGAAACACTAAGATATCAGGACCCTTGACAGCACCTGAAATTGCGAAGGCGGAATTATATTGGCTAAAACAAACACAGCAGTCAGTTTTTAGACATGAGATTGACTTACTAAATTCCGGAAAGGAAATTTCTAAAGACTCGCCGTTATACAACCTGAGTTCTAAATTAGATGAAAACGGACTATTAATTTTATCTGGAAGACTTCAATTTTCTGAATTTACTCAAACCGAGAAGCATCCGTGGATTCTTCCGAGTAAATGTACTTTCACCACCTTGATAATACAGCAAGCCCACGAAAAGTTATTCCACTTTGGTGTTGCTACCACCTTGGCCCATCTCCGAGAAAGATACTTTATAATTAAAGGAAGAAAGACTGTTAAGTCCGTATTGAAAAATTGCATAATTTGTAAGAAATTTAACACTTCACCAGGAAGACAAGACATTGCGCCCTTGCCGAAAGACAGAATAGTTGAATCTCCTCCGTTTGAAACCTGTGCCGTCGACTTTGCAGGTCCAATTTATGTTAAGACGAAAACAGCTTTAGAAAAGGCTTATATTGTTCTGTTCACTTGCGCAGTCACCAGAGCAGTTCATCTAGAGTTAGCTAGTGACTTAAGCACAAGCAATTTTTTGTTGGCGTTTAAAAAGATTTATTTCGCGAAGAGGTTTGTGTAAAACAATTTACAGTGATAATGCTAAAACGTTTGTTAAAGCTGACAATTTGTTGAAAGACATTTGGAATCGAATCTCTAAAACAGAAATTCTTCAGTATTTCACCCAAAATAATATAATTTGGAAATTTATTGTACCAAGAGCCAGTTGGTGGGGCGGATTTTGGGAGCGCATGGTGCGTTCCGTGAAAACTCCCTTGAAAAAAGTTCTTGGAAGATCTTGCCTCACATTCGAAGAGATCCAAACCACTCTGACTGAAATCGAAGCGGTTATCAATGGACCATTGACTTACGTTAAAAGAATGCGAAAACCAATCACAGCACTTCTTAATTGGAAAAAAAAAATGCCAAAGATGTCAACCTCCCAAGTCAACAAATTAAATTGACAAAAAGGATATAAGAGAACAAAGAAAACGATAAAGAAAGCGAAATTCGCTCTGCAACTTCAACAAAAGTATCCAACAAAAATCCCATCAAAAAACAAAAAAAAAATACTAAGAAGGAAAAACCTAAAAACAAAAAACAAACACACCAGGAGATTGACTAAAAAAGACAGAAGACAAAATACCGGAAAAATACCACAGAGCAAACAACAAAAAAAAAAAAAAAATTGATTCAAGCAGAGCAAAAAAGAAAAAAGCAAAAAAAAGTCGCGAAAAAACTCAATAAAACAAGAAAAGCAAACGAAAAAAACAAAATTCAGTAAAAAAACAAGAAAAAAAAACGGAAAAGCAAGAAAAGCGCATCCGTGAAAATCCAAAAAGTTCTGAACGCCTCACATTCGAAGAGATCCAAAACTCGACAAAAATCGAAGCGGTTATCAATGGAACGACCATTGACTTACGTTTATGAAGAAGGCGAAGAACCAATGCCACTTTCACCTTCGCACTTCTTAATTGGAAAAAGGGTAAATTCTTTGCCCGAGATGTCTTACTCCTCTCCCAAGTCCAACAAATTAACATTGACAAAAAAGTTGAGATATAGAGAACAAATAATTAATCATTTTTGGAAACGTTGGCGAAAAGATATTTGCTCGAACTTCGCTCTGCCAACTTTACCAAACCAACTAGCCCTCCATCCAATTTCAAAGTTGGTGATGTTGTCCTGATTCATGAAGACAACGTTAAAAAACATCTCTGGAAATGTGGACTGGTTAAAGAACTTTTCTTTGGAAGAGACTCTAAAGTTAGGTCGTGTGAACTTCAAACATCATCAGGATGTATTAAAAGACCTATTCAATTGCTATATAAACTTGAACTTGATTCTGATGACTAAATACCTAATTGAAATAATATTTTTTTTTTTCTTTTGCATATTTTGTTCATTGTTTACTTATCTAATCCATTTTATATACTTATTAGATTTCAGTGATTTCCCCTGTTTGAAAATTCTTGTGTAACTCCTATTGTAAGTCTGTTAATTTGTCTTTTAGTTGATCTAATTGTACTATTCATTTAATTTGATTGCTGAACAATAATATTGTTCATCCGGGGGCAGTGTGTTGAATCCCGTAGTTTCGCAAACTCAATTTGAAGTTTTGCTTTTGCCATTTGGCAACCACGAAGTTGTATTTTTGAATGTAACCCTTTTCGCTGTTCTGATGTATAAAAAATCCTGATGTTCTGTTGAACGAATGTGCGAAGGGATCCAGCCCTAATTAATACTGGCTTGAATTAAGTTTTACATGTTATTCGTGATTAAAGTGTGTGTGTGAACAAATGACTCTTTATTGAAGTTATCTGAATTACATTTCTGTACGTAATACTGACTTTCTACGGATGCAAAGTTAGCAAGTTGTTCTTAACAGTTCCAAAGGTATAGTTACGTAAAGACCTACGTTAGAGACCTAAGGCAGAAGCTAAATAGAATGAATTAAGGCATGAACAAAACAGTCATGTCTGATGAAATCAAATCACCAAATGTTTCCGAGATTACAATGCTTCGTATTAATTCCACAAAGTGATTTAAATTAGTTTAAAAGCAATCGGGCAACGCATTTTCGGAATATATCATTAAAATTAATGGTAAACAAATATTAAGTTGTTTCATACCCCCTGAGGTATTTAAATTACTTAAATCAAGTTTTATTTCACCATTTATTATACATTTAAACGTTAACCAGTGCATTTAAACATTGCATACTTAATCATTATTAAACGTTAAATAATTTCCCTGGCGGCAGAAACGCATCCTAGAGAATTGGGCATAAATTTCAAATTTGTAAAAGCTTATTGAGATATCAAACACGTGAGATTAATCAAAAATTCTGTGTATTTAGACACGTACTTTGATTTAATGTTTAAATAAGAACACTTGACAAATGATGAAAAAATACATTCTGTTTGTATTTAAGAATTCCTTAATACCAAAATGCCAAAATAAATTTTTGTAATAAGAAAAGCAGGTTTTGAATTTCCTGTTCTGCGGAGTCATACAAAAACGTTCCAGGGGCTCCTCGGCCGAACAATGGTTGATTGATTAGGGTTCTGTCCTTCGGTACCGGAGTTCGTGGGTTCGAATCCCACAGTGGCATGAATGTTCGTAGCCGTTCGGAATCGGCTTTAAACTGTAGGTCCCGATCTCATTAATCCTCGTTGCAAAAAGTAGACCGTAGCACTCCAAACCAAACCAGTAGTTCCTCGAAAAATTTATAAACACCACTAAAATTTTAAAGAAAATCTGTAAATTTATTGTCTAATTTTTCCTTAAATCATTCTGTCCCCGTTGATGACAAGTCGAACGCTGGCCGAATGGTTAGGGTGTTGACCTTCGGTACCGGTGTTCATGGGTTCAAATCCCATTATGGCATGGATGTTCTTAGCCGTTCCGAATCGGCTTTAAGCAGTAGGTCCCGGTCTCATTAGCCCTCGTGTTGCAAAAAAGTAGACCGTAGCACACGAAACTAAACCGTTGATATCAAATTTACTTAATATTATATTAAATTAGTTTTTTATGCTTATTCTTTTATTTTATTATATTTTATGTTGTTTTAGTATTTTTAAAATGCTTTATTATTTTTAAATTAAATTTTAATACTTTTATTTCTCTCCAGTATTTTTTATGTCTCATTTTCTTATTGTAAAATTATTTTAATACTCTTTTTCTTTCTATTCTTTTTATTTTTAAATCTGTTTTAATATTTTTAAGTTTAGTTTTCATATTTTTATTTAATTCACGTTTTTTTTAGTATGGATGTCCCTGGCCATATTTTAATTTTTGTCTTCTATCTTTAAACTTTCTTCTCGTTTATTTTTATGTGTTTCTTTCCACTTTTAGTTGCTTAATTCTTCTGCTCGCCTCATTTTTGTGCTTATTATTCGAAATCTCTGGATTTGAGGTCTCGGCCCAGGCAATCCATTTGATCTTACATCTTGAAGGTCTTGTATGTCTTAAATCATTTCAGACAATTAATAAAATTAAGTAACACATCAGAAGGGAACAAAAAAGCGATATGGCATTGAGTCATTCAAATCAGACGTGGTAGTACAGCCCAGGGCCGTCATTAGGTCTTTTAGCGCCCTTGGCAATAAAACTAATATGCGCCCCTACTGCCAAGTATAGTGAGAAGATATATTATAAACTTGTTTTATATATCATATATTCAGAATGGATTCAAAATATTTTGTTAATTCTGCAAATGTTATTAGCATATTATTTTTTAATTTTTTCTTCTATTTTTACCTTATTAATACTCAAAAATATTTTTGAAATTTTTGGTATTTTTTTGCTGATAAACTGAATAGTTTATTTGAGGGGGGGGGGAATTTTTATTTGGACGTTAAAATTTAATAAAAGTGACGAATTTCTAATTTTACATTCAGTTTAGTTACTTCAATAAATTAAAAATTTAAAACGAATACGCATATTTATATTAAAGCATATTAATGGTGTTTGATAAACATTTTGTAAGAATCTATAACAAGTCTAGTCTTTAGAAGCATTTTAAAAAATAAGAAAATTCATTAAAAAAAGTAATTTTTAAGCACATTACAGTAAAAAGGATTTTAAAATTTAAAAAAAAATTATTTTTCAAATTTTCCTTACTTCTACTCTGGGCGAATCGTCCTCTTTCAGATCCCATTTTCCTTACGGTGCGGCGCCCCTAAGACTCATGAGCCGTGGCAAATGCCACCTTTGCCATTCCCTAATTACGGCCCTGGTACAGCCTCAAGAAGGGGTGACAATTCATCAATGTATCGTTTTGTATGGTTTTGGCGCCAAGATAGTATGATTTTCAGTGTTTAGTGCTTTCACTTATTGAATTTGCTTTCAACTCCCGAGAAAGTCTTGCATGTATTTGTGTTGTCCCCACATAGGGAGCTATGCTGCCTTGCCTATAGGGTGCTCCGTAATGAAAAGGGCAACAAACATCAGCAGATTGTATGGTAAAATGCTAATAAAGGCAATGTCCCGAATTTGGAAAAAAATTAAACGCCTTATACTTATTTATTTTAAAAATAAGTAAAAAAAATTGCTTCCATGTCACCTTTTGTACGAGTTATGTATATCTTTATACTTCTTTGTATTGTTTAGTATTTGTGTTTTAAGTATAACTATGCAAGTATTTATTAAGTATAATTAAGTATATTATTAAGTAGTATTTATTAAGTACAATTATGTTAGTATATGTTTTAAGTATAATTATGTAAGTATTTATGTTTTAAGTTTTAGTAATGTCTAATAATAGGCCCTTAGTCCCCTCCTTAAGTAATATTTATTCAGGTGTTCCGTTGTTATGTATATAGTAAGAATAAAAAGTCCGCAGAATAAAAAGTTTAAGAACCAATCTATTAGAATATTTCCTACTTATTATTTTCTTAAGTTTCAAGATGTGTCCTTTATAGAATTGTGGCACCGCTTCAATGGCCTGATTAAAACACGGGCCAACTGGGCTCCCGGATTTTTGAGGAACCAAAATTTTATATCTAATAGACATATACATGAAGTAGTCGTGGGACCAGAGAGCAGCACATCCAGATACACAATAATAATTTTTGAGACATGTAAGACACATTAAGATACTGATTTGTGTTGGCTCACGACATAAAAAAATGTATACAGTCACAGATTATTATTAATATTGCTTAAAATAAGTTTTAAAAAGTGCAATGTTGTGATTTTTATATTTAATTTTTTATATTCAGAAAATTATATAAAATCAAACGATATTTTTTATTCTTATTGGAAATTATAAAAAATAAAAGTCAAATTTATACATTTTTGGTACTTAAACTTCCTCGTGGTATCACGTAAATAAATTACAAATTGAGGAAATTGATTGAACGTTCATTGATTTAAATTTCAGATGGAGGAAAGAGTGAATAAATACCAAGCCCTGGGCACAACTTTGTTTTGCCCTGTTTGCGATAAATTGCAGTAAGTTTTCACTGAGGACCTTTATACTGCTTTATATTGTTTAGTATTTACGCTTATATCTAATCAGTGATTGAAAAATAGACCTATAGTTCCTCCGTAAGTAATGTATATACACGTGTTCATTTGTTATATGTGGTAAGCATAAAAAGTCCGTAGAATAGAAAGTTTAAGAACCACTCTATTAGACTATTTCCTACTTATTATTTTCTCAAGTTTCCAGATGTGACCTTCATAGAATTGTGGCACCGCTTCATGGCCGGATTAAAACACGGGCTAACTGGCACCAGGATTTTTGGGTCGCCAAAATTTTATATCTAAAAGACATATACATGTAATAGCGTCGTGGGACCAAAGAGCAGTAGCTCCATATTCACAGCAATAATTTGTGAGACATGTAAGACACATTAAGATACTGATTTGACTTGACTCACGACGTAAAAAAATGTATAGTAGTCACAAATTATTATTATTATTATTATTATTATTACTTAAATAAGTTTTAAAATATACTATGTTGTGATTTTTATATTTAATTGTTTTATATCTCATTATTAAAATCTAAATTATATTTAAAAATTAAAAAAATTTCCTGGTAAATTCTGAAAGAAATATTTCATGAAACGTTAATCTGAAAGTTATATAAAATCAAACGATATTTTTTATTCTTATTGGAAATTATAAAAAATAAAAGTCAAATTTATACATTTTTGGTACTTAAACTTCCTCGTGGTATCACGTAAATAAATTACAAATTGAGGAAATTGATTGAACGTTCATTGATTTAAATTTCAGATGGAGGAAAGAGTGAATAAATACCAAGCCCTGCGCCCAACTTTGCGCATAAATTGCAGTAAGTTTTCACTGGGGACCTTTATACTGCTTTATATTGTTTAGTATTTACGCTTATATCTAATCAGTGATTGATAATAGGCCTACAGTTCCTCCTTAAGTAATATATATTCATGTGTTCCGTTGTTATGTATGTGGTAAGAATAAAATATCAGTAGAATAAAAAGTTTAAGAACCACTCTATTAGAATGTTTCCTACTTATTATTTTCTCAAGTTTCAAGATGTGACCTTCATAGAATTGTGGCACCGCTTCAGGGCCTCATTAAAACACGGGATAACTGGCCCATGGATTTTTGGGTCCCCAAAATTTTATATCTAATAGACATAGGCCTAGACATGAAGTAGTGTCGTGGGACCAAAGAGTAGCACATCCAGATTCACAGTAATAATTTTTGAGACATCTAAAACACATTAAGATACTGATTTGTGTTGACTCACGACATAAAAAATGTATAGTCACAAATTATTATTATTATTATTATTATTATTTAAATAAGTTTTAAAATGTACTATGTTGTGAATTTTATATTTAATTATTTTATATCTCATTATTAAAATCTAAATTATATTTAAAAATTAAAAAAATTTCCTGGTAAATTCTGAAAGAAATATTTCATGAAGCTTTACTCAGAAAGTTATATAAAAGTAAATGATATTTTTTATTCTTATTGGAAATTATAAAAAATAAAAGTGATGTTTATACTTTTTTGGTACTTAAACTTCCTCGTGGTATCACGTAAATAAATTACAAATTGAGGAAATTGATTGAACGTTCAATGATTTAAATTTCAGATGGGGAAAAGGGTGAAAAAATACCAAGCCCTATGTCCAACTTTGTTTTACGTTGTTTGCTCGTAAATTCCAGTATAAGTTTTCACTGGGAACAGAAGTGTGACTATTAAGAGTGATAATTACCTATGATGGTGAATATCTCTAACGTGTAACAGTAACTAATGTCTACTTTGTTTTGCCCTGTTTGCGCATAACTTGCAGTATAAGTTTTCACTGGGGACAGAAGTGTGACTATTAAGACTGACAATTACGTATGGTGGTGCATATCACTAGCGTGTAACAGCAACTAATGTCTACTTTGTTTTGCCCTGTTTGCGCATAAATTGCAGTATAAGTTTTCACTGGGGACAGAAAGTGTGACTATTAAGAGTGATAATTACGTATGGTGGTGAATATCTCTAGCGTGTAACAGCAACTGTCTGCTTCGTTTTGCCCTGTTTGCGCATAAATTGCAGTATAAGTTTTCACTGGGGACAGAAGTGTGACTATTAAGACTGACAATTACGTATGGTGGTGCATATCACTAGCGTGTAACAGCAACTACTGTCTACTTCGTTTTGCCCTATTTGCGCATAAATTGCAGTATAAGTTTTCACTGAGGACAGAAGTGTGACTATTAAGAGTGATAATTACGTATGGTGGTGAATATCACTAGCGTGTAACAGCAACTAATGTCTCCCCACTTTTTACAAAATTTATTTCAAAAGTTTTCAACTGAAAGCATAACGTTTCCTTAACACATTGTATGCGGGAGACGTACTAGTACGTTTTCCGGCGATTGATACTTGAGCGCGGGACACTTACTAGTACAGGTTAGTGTAACAACATGGTTTGTTTGTGGGTACAAAAATAACGGTATATACTGGAAAACGAAGTCGAATGTTCTTGTCTACTATACATAGATTCTGGAAAAATTTAGACAAATAATAACTAGTTTTTACATTATTAGTTTTATCATTGCGCTTTTCATTTTTTATAACGTAAAAATGTTTATATATAACATAATTCGAAAAAATTGATACTATATACTACTATTTTTTTTTATTTTTCATATTTACGATACTATTGTAAATTTATCCGCTAAAAATATATTTTTTGTTTACGAAAATCTTATAGTTGTTATTTATTAATTTCTATTTCTATATTTCAATTTAAAATACGAAAAGTTAGTAAAAAAAATTGAATAATTTTCAATCTATTAAGATTTAACTGAATAACTAAATTTACGCGCAAAACGCCCGCTGCGAAATGTACCCGCACACAATGTGCTAAATAAACAGCAAGAATGTCCTGAGGATGACGAGAAAATCCACGGCGTCATTTTTACAAATCAGATGATTAGGATCAGTCACATGTTGCGAGTTACGTCACGGATGTTTGGAAACAAATGCTGTAAACACAAACATGTGAGCGAGAGAATTCAAGATTTGGCGGGTCTTTATATAAAAGAATTACTATTTGATGTCTGACTTAGCGATAAGTTAAGTCAACAGCGTAAAGATAATACGATATTTAATGAGATCCCTGTTTCTAAATCCAAGAACATTTTATCTGAAGCGTACTGCAATGCAATCTTATGGTTACGTCAGTGCTAGGAAAATGACATTCCAAATCTTTGATTGATTCTTTTGGATATTTCTCTAATAAGTGCTTACGCACTTTGATACTAAAGCTAATAACATGGGGATACAGTGGTTTGTTCCGAAAGTACTGTATTTATTTTTAAGTCAAAGCATAGTCTATTTTGTGTTAACTACAAAATTCAATAAATTCAGGTCAACTACTCTTAGTTCACCTATTAATTAAAGCAATCACAATATAAAAAAATCAGCTTTCTAAGAATGAGTGCATGTGCTTTGTTCCGAAAATACTGTATTTATGTTTAAGTCATTGGCTATTTTGTGTTAACTACAAAATTCAATAAATTCAGGTGAACCACTCTTAGTTCACCTATTAATTAAAACAATCAAAATGTAAAAAAAATAGCTTTCTAGCCCTGAGAGCAAGTGCTTTGTTCCGAAAATACTGTATTTCTGTTTAAGTCATTGGCTATTTTGTGTTAACTACAAAATTCAATAAATTCAGGTGAACCACTCTTAGTTCACCTATTAATAAAAACAATCACAATGTAAAAAAAATCAGCTTTCTAAAAATGAGTGCATGGGCTTTGTTCCGAAAATACTGTATTTATGTTTAAATAAAAGCATTCACTATTTTGTGTTAATTACAAAATTCAATAAATGGAAGTCAACCACTCTTAGTTCACCTATTAATTAAAACAATCACAGTGTAAAAAAATCAGCTTTCTAGAAAAGAGTGCATGTGCTTTGTTCCGAAAATACTGTATTTATGTTTAAATCAAAGCATTCACTATTTTGTGTTAATTACAAAATTTAATAAATTCAGGT
>JAGEOH010001650.1:5000-15000 GCA_032207245.1 Pardosa pseudoannulata | reverse complement strand
AGCATTAATGATCTTTTTTATAGTATATTTATGTATGCATGCAAACCTATGAATGCAAGATGTATATATGTATGTATTTTGCATGTGTGCATGTGTATGTAATAAAATCACTTTTTTTATGAATTTGATTGCCCACTATACTTTAGATTAAGACTTTTAAACCCTCCATGCAAATAAATTCTGTCTCTATCACTGGTATCGGTAAAATAAGTAACCATTTTAAAGAATTTATTCGTCAGCTAAGAATAGCCTACCTCAGTTTTACTCTAGTTCATGGGTGTGTCTTAGGCTTTTAAACTAATTAGCATTTAAAGCTCCTTTTACTGTCTATGATTTAATAGAAGCATTGAGGATTAATGATTCATTTATCAAGAAATCATTAATCCTCTTATGTTTATTGAAAAAGTAGGTAGCAATTACATTTATAAATGTAATAAAAGCTCTGTTAGTAATACTTCATCTCAAAAAAAAAATATTAAACTTGAATTTATATACATAAAAAGAGGGTAAATAATAAAGCATAAAGTTTTTGTGTAATTTCTCTAATCAAGAATTGGAGATGAAATAATTTTAATGAAATTTTTGTGTTAATACTGCAGTTTTATATTTATTAAAATTTGTTTGTATTTTCTTTGTTTCAGATTCAGTGGAAAGAATGAAGAGAACTTATGAAATTTTGTGGATATAATAATCAATTTTGTACTTTTATAAATATTATTATTATTATTGCAATAAAAAATATGTATTCAATTTTTGTTTTCTTAATAAAAAAGAACAGATCATTTTTTATTTGAATTTTTATATTATCTGATAGCAAATAAAAATAGCAAAATTATACTATATAGTTATTTTGAGAAACATTCTGCGACAGGCTAAGGGCCACACAAGGCTGCAATGCTGATAAAGAAGATCGTGCTTTGTTGGACCCCATTTATAGACAGAAGTAAAAATGATTTCGATCTGATGTGGGAGTTGATAATGGTTCAGTTAAATTCAAATGTCTGGCTATTGCGTTTTTTTTTATAAATAATTCGAATAAATTTGTTAGTAGCGTGGGTGCTAAGGATTTGTATGCGTATGAGTGTCTTGTAAAGTATTAAATCGTACCGGTCGTCGCTACATAGCAATACATGAGCTGTGCAAATTTTGTTGAATTAATAAATATTTCTCCTTGTTGAACAGAATCATAGTAACTGTTGAAGTAATATTGTATAAATTTTTTATGCTATTAAACATATTATGTTTAAAAATTGTGTAAATATGAACTTTTAAAAAAATAGGGGATTGTGTACCATACTGAAATACAAAAATATAAACTAGTTTAAACAAGTTTAAATGAAGTACACAAATAGTGTACTTTTCATTAAGCGTATTAGGAAGTTATATGACATCTAATCCAGTGTCCATTTCTGAGACTTTGAAAATTAAATGCAGAAAAGTATTTCATAATAAGTTTTTCCAAATATTTAAACACTTTATTTCATTCGGATTCCTTGAAACTCTAAAGAGTCAGTCTAATAAAAGCCAAATATAGAGAAATGTCTGATCAGATTTATATTACCTAATTACTATTAGATCCAATATAAGTGATATCTAAATTTATCTAATTTTTCGCTCATTTGTATCTGGTTAGATGAACACTAATAAAATAAAGTACGAGTTCAAAGTAATTTGAACTAACAAATTGTCAGGTACTGACATCTAGCAGTAGTATGATTCAGAAATAAACAAGACCAACCATGATGGATAGACAACCGATAACACTGAATAGCTTAAATATTTTTTTTTTGAAAGCAAATGGACTTCATTCCAAAATTCTTGAATTGAAAAACTTTTTTCAAGAGTCGGAGATCGATATTGTCCTCACACAAGAATCAAAACTCAATCTGGAAGTTAGTCTATTAATGTCTGCAATTTTACCCTGCATCGAAAAAAATCGGAATTCCATAAGTTGTGCACGCCTTCGCGAATCCAAGTGGCAAAACCATTTATGCATAAATTCCATAAATCATTACGGGATAAATGATATACACACTTCTGATTCGGATTCTCGTACTATTATTGATTTGAGCACCCCTTCCATTAAATTTCTTATCTCGGTTTGCACACATGCGTCACGAAAGAGATTTCCCCATTGATGATCTTAAAATTCTATATTATCACCCACATTGTATCATTGCTGGCGATTTTAATGTACACCAAGGTGTCTGGAGTTGTTTTAAAGCTATCGAATTTGGCGATGATTTATTAAATTTTTTAAATTCTGGCACTGATGTCATTCTGCATCACCCTTCGGACCCCACTCATTTTGGCGCTCGGACTCGGCCTTGTACTACTGATTTGTCTCTACTCAAAAATATTTCTCAACATTCTATTATACATTGAAACGCTAGATTACTTTGACTGTGACCTCCTGCCAGTTGAAATCACAGTGGATTTGAGCTTTTTACTCTTTAATTATTGTGTTATGGACTCACGAATCCACCATCCTATGCCCCTTTTTCATCTTTTAGTTGTTTTTATGCTTTGCTCGTTGTCCATTTCTCTGCTTACTGTTAAACTATCTGTATTAGAAAGCTCAGCCCAGGTAATCCAGTTGAACGCTCTTAACATCGGCTTCTCGAATGACAACGGGCTTCATCCCAGGCTTTCAGAGGTCAGGCAGTTTGTTTGGGACAATAACTTTGACGCGTTTTTATTCTCGGAGACTCACCTCTCCCAGGGTATTAACTGTAATATTGTGAACTACGAAATTTACCATGACGACAGGCATCGTAGTTGCAATAATGCTGTTTGGGGTGGCACTGGTATTTACCTCAAAAATACTCTTTCACATGTTAGGATCCCTACCCCTCGGCTTCAAAATTGTGAAACCACTACTGTTGAAATTAATATTCCAAATTTACCTAAATTTGCGCTTACAGCTCTTTATGCTAGGAATGGTAGAAGTACTCTGCTGGTCCTAGATATCGAAATTCTTTCTAAAAATTATCCAAATTTTATTATTGCTGGTGACTTTAATGCGCACCACTATTCTTGGGGGTGTCGCAATTTTGATCATCGTGGTTCTAAACTACGACGTTGGGCTGATAATACTCTGATTCAAATTATCGCCCCAAATTCTTCTACCTACTTTGACCATCCTTATTCTATAATTGATTTTGTTATCACCTGCAATTTCCCCTATCCTCACGAAATTTCCCTGTTAATGATCTTTCGTCTGATCATCTTCCTGTTGTGCTGGTGTTTAATATCAGTGGAGGTGACATTCGCTCGTCTTACACCGTCTGTACCAACTGGGAGGACTACGAGCATATTCTTGGCACGAAATGTTTTCCCTTTCAATCCATCGACTCACCTGAGTCAGCCGAAGATGTGGTTTGTACGTTTCGCGATTTTCTTCTTGCTGCTTACGCCGAAGCTACCAAGCCTCATGTCAAGACCGTTGATTATTATCGCCTTCCTAGTCACATCAGGCGGTTAATCAACGAAAGGAAATCTGTTAGGAGGGACTGGCAGAATTCTCGTAATCCTAATCTCAAAGTTTCTCTCAATCGTTAGCAAGCCCTGGAACGGAAAGAGATTAGGATGTGCAGTAGAGAAAGCTGGAATACTTATGTTGAGTCCTTAACGGCTTCTGACAACAGCATTTGGAGGGCAGCCTCACGTCTTCGTATTACACGTACATACATTCCGCCCTTTAAAGGACGCAATTCGGTAGCTTATTTAAACTCTGATAAGGCTGAGCTTTTAGCTGACAGTCTTAGAAGTCAGTTCACACCAAACTCAGATATTTTTGATGATGATAATTTGCTTAACTTTAACTTTGTTGTTAAGTAGTTTTTAAACTCTTGTACAGACAACACTCTCACTCCAACGTATCCCTCTGAGATTATCATCTACCCGAGGAAACTCAAAAAGAATAAGGCTTCTGGTGTTGATTTTTTCTCCACTAATATGCTTATTCATCTTCCAGCTAACTTTTTAATCTCCCTCACCATTATTATCAATAGACTTCTTAATTTAAACTATTTTCCTAACGTCTGGAGGAAAGCGGTTGTGGTACCCCTGCCGAAGCCGGGACTCGACCCCACCGTCCCCTCTAAATTTCGTTCAATCAGTCTTTTGTCGATTATTTCAAAAGTGTATGAATATATCTTAGCTCAGCGCATGGACGAGTTCTGCAATTTTAATAACATCATTCGCCCGGAATATTTTGGTTTCCGTTGCAAAAACTACACTCAACAATAGCTCTGGAGGGTTGCCGAACTAGTTCATGCTGCCAAAGCAGTTAAGCATGTCACTGCAGCTATATTGATGGACATTGCGAAAGCATTCGACAAAATCTGGTTGGAAGGGCTCATTTTTTAGCTTATTAACTTAAACTTTCCCCCTCAGCTTATTAAAATTTTTTCTCATTATCTTCAAAATCGTGAGTTCGTTGTCAGAGTTAACAACACTCTCTCAACTCCTCGACCTATTCTTTCTGGGGTTCATCAAGCTAGCTTACTTGGCCCTAAACTGTTCAACGTATATATTAATGATATGCCATCTGATCCACATATCGAGCTTCGCCTCTATGCAGATGACACAGCCATCTTCTTCCGACACAAGCAAACACGTTGTCCATTCTCTACTATTCGTAATTATCTTAAAATTTATGAACATTGGCTTTCTTGGTGGCGCATAAAGATAAATCCAGCTAAATGTGCTGCCATGATTTTCACAACGAAAAATGTTTCTAATGTTATTGATCACAATAACTTTAAATTCTACGACGAAGATATTCCCTGGGAGTCTTCTCATAAGTACCTAGGTGTTTTCATAGATTCCAAATTAAATTGGAGGCTTCATATCGAAAACATTGTTCGAAAAATCAAGGCTGTAATTGGCACTCTAAATTTATATCTCAATTATCGAAGTCGCCTTCATACTAAAACAAAGTTATTGTTATACAAAAGTTACGTCAGACCCATCATGACCTATGGTTGTCCTGTTTGGGGAACTGCCGCTCTTATCTATCTCAAGAGTCTTCAAGTTATTCAAAATTCTGTCCTGAAAAAATGTGTTTCTGCTTTTTGGTACGTGAGGAATGATATAATTCATAATAATCTTAAAGTCAGGCCTGTTCTTCCTGAGTTCAAAACACTTCCAAAATTAAGATTTTTTGTTATTTCGCCTTTTTATTTGTTTTTTACTATTTTTTAATAGTGAAATATCGTTTACTTTATTTTTTGGCATATTTTATTTTAATTTTTTCTTTTCCCTATATTTTGGGTATCGTATCATTCCGCTACTTTGATCTAGTTTATTGCTCGTTTACGTAATTTTTTGTCTTCTTTTATGTTATAAAAATTAAAAAAAAAAAACGGAAATAATGCTTAATAAAAATTTTAAAACTTTATAAAAACCAAAAATATATCTTTTTGTTAGTACTGTCACTTTTGATTATTTTTATTTGCTGTACCAAGTTGCTACTTTTATTGTCCCTATTTTTTATTATAGTAATACTTACTTGTTTTATTTTCTGAGCATCATATTGTTGAATCTGCGTATTGCTGTTAACCATACCAAATGGTCATTGTCAAGGTTACAGTCTAATTATCCTCTAATTAGACAACGCGTTGGTTACTCATAATTTTTTATGAGAACGTTCTCACCTCCTCGCTTCTTTGTGAGCTGGAGTGTATTACATCTTTGTTTGGATTACTTTTTGCCTTGAGGCCTAAATTTATGTTTTGATCTGCTTACGTTCGGAGGTTAAAGTGAAGACCTTAAGCTGCCCTTTTACACTCCTCTCTACGTCCAATTATTACCTATGCGGCACTACTATGGTCGTATGGTCAGATTCTAATATTTAAATACTAACCACTATTCAAAATTTAATTCTTAGCCACATAATTAATGCTCCCTGGTACTTTAGAAATACTAAAATTCACGAAGAATTAAAAATTCTTTCTATTCCAAATTTATCTATAATCTCTCTGTTAAATTTCATATAAACTTAGCAATGATTTAATTAGATCTTGTCAATAACGACCCCACTAATGCTAACAATAGAAGAGGGCCTTTGGCCACTCTTGGCAAAGATTCTTAATTTTTTTGTGTGTTGTCCGCATAAAAAATGAAAAAATATCCAAAAAAATTATAAGAATATTTAAAAAGTGTAAGAAAAAACTTAAAAAACTCTTAAAAATGCCCATACATTATGTATCGTACATTACCCGAGCTCTGTGAAGAGACCCATTCGGACCTGGCTCTCCTCTCTCATTGTGAGGGAGGAGCGAATTATGCAAATGTCTTCATCATAAAATACAACTGTTAAATGTACTATTAAGATTTAGCACTACGAGTAGAATAAATTCTTAATCAGGGGTGAGCAAAAACTGGCCCGTTGAAAAATTTTGCAATCAGGCAATTTTTTTA
The DNA here is from genome assembly GCA_032207245.1 of Pardosa pseudoannulata. NCBI lineage: Eukaryota > Metazoa > Arthropoda > Arachnida > Araneae > Lycosidae > Pardosa > Pardosa pseudoannulata. The sequence goes on along the minus strand of JAGEOH010001650.1, from coordinate 8,574 downwards.
ATCTCTTATATGCGATTTTGTTGAAATCAACAGTATTTGTATGCGTAGTGTTCAGTTAAATAATGAAAAATATATAAATAATAGAGAGTATTATAATTTGAACAGTTGTAACCATATCCCTACTTTAATGTATGTAACATACATACTTTCATAAAGCGTGTGGCCGGTTTACTACATAAAATTAAACTTGCACTCCTCTGTTTTTCTTTTCTTTTTATAATTCTATTTACTATTATATTTGCAAGATGTAATAAGTATGATAAAAACAATTTGTATCCTTAAGAAATAAATAAAAATCAAAATAAAATCTTTCATTAACTGATTCATTTAATGACCATTAATTTAATGTAATGGATCATATTTTTATACAAATTAGGTAACATATATTACTGGGCAAAAAGTTTTCGCATATACACCTAAGTATATACCCCAATTTATTATTACTATAATATTTTATTAACAGTCAAATTTCTCTGTCAAAATGCTTTAAAATGATACTTATAGTGTTTTATAGTGTTTTTGTAAAAAAAAAAAAATAAATAAAAAATATATATATACTTGGGCAGGGGAAAAAACTCCACCAAAAATCATACTTAAGTTTTCGTGTGGAGGGAGGGCACCAGTGACTCTCATGTAAGTCAATGTTTTATGTACTCTTGTTATTTGCTTTTATTATTTGCCCGTCACCGGTTGCCCCCAAGTCGCTGTAGCCAAGTCGAGTGCCGGTCACCGGTGACCCCCCGTGGTAGTCAACGTGTTAAAAGATCAAAAGATCTCCAACTGGAAAATTACGGTTAAGAACAGAGCTGAATGGAGAAACTGTATGCTGCAGGATGAAGACACTCTAAGCTGTAATGCCAATAAAAAAGCTGCAGAAGTCACTTCTTTGACCCCAGTGTGTGAGTTTTAGTGAAGAGAGGAATCATAGAAAGTAATAAAAATAATTTCGCTTTCCAATGGAGGGGATAATAGTGTTGTTAGTTTCTAACATCTGACTATTGTGGATTCTTTAAATAATTGAAACAAATCTGTTAGTAGTCTGTTTGCTAAGTATTCCATTCACAGCACTCCAAACTGGTAATTCATTCCCTACACTCGCCATGTTAGCGGAAGACACTGGTATACTAGCTGAACTTCAATTACATAGGTCAAATACAACGCCATGTTGGCGTATTTTAACATTGGTTCGAAAGGTGGAAAATAAATCGTTACCCATCATTAACTAAAGGTTTTTTTTTTTTTTTTTTTTTTCAGTTATATACTTACCACTTCCCCATAGGTTACACCCCTTTATTAAATGTACTCCAATATGTTTTCAAAATTATTGATAAATCCTTTTTAATTTCGAATATTATTTTGAGTTGGGTTTCATTTAATCACAAAATAAAACTGAATATAATAAATAAAAATAATTTTCTACCATTATTTTTGTAAAAAATGTATGTTATGAACCAATTGAAATCATTGTCTTTCTCGTTGTTTCAAACAAACAATGGTCATGAATATGAAGCTGTTCTTTTTTCCTCACTTCTACAGCCTTGATTGTACTATAGAAAAATTTTACTACTTTCACTTTTATTTTACAGATATTTACTTTTTAAGGAGTTATCAATCGATATTCAGGTATCAACTTTAACACCTTCAACATTATGTTTGAATTGTAGAACGACCGAGTCGTCGCATCACTCGGTTGGTAGTACGTAAGAAAATAGGTTGGTAGAATAAGAACAAAAGTGAGTGTTCTTATTGATTTCAGTGCTTCTTGTAGATCGCTTGGTAACCGGTTGTTAAAGATTACGGATTACGCTATGGAGGCTTTTGATAACATGAAAGGATATATGTAGATGGACCTATCATCTTCAAAGCTCTCCAACTGAAAAAATAAGGTTATGAAAGGAGCTGCTGGAGATACATACTACGGCAGGCTAAGGGCCACACAAGGCTGCAATGCCAATAAAGAAGATGGTGCTTTGTTGGACCCCACTGTGTGAGAATTATGGGAAAGAAAATTTATAGACAGAAGTAAAAATTATTTCGATCTGATGAGGGAGGGAATAATGGTTCTGTTACACTCAAATGTCTGGCTATTGCGTTTTTTTATAAATAATTCGAATAAATTTGTTAGTAGCGTGGGTGCTAAGGAATTGTATGAGTATGAGTGTCTTGTAATGTATTAAATCTTACGCTCGTCGCTACATAGCACATACATGTCGTCATAGCACAATACATGAACTGTGCAAATTTTGTTGAATTAATAAATATTTCTCCTTGTTGAACAGAATCATACTAACTGTTGAAGTAATATTGTATAAATTATTTATGCTATTAAACATATTATTTTAATAATTGTGTAAATGTGAACTTTAAAAAAAATATAGAATTGTGTACCCGACTGAAATAAAACAATATAAACAAGTTTAAACAAGTTTAAATGAAGTACACAAATAGTGTACGTTTCATTAAGCGTATTAGGAAGTTATATGACATCTAATCCGGTTTCCTTTTCTGAGACATTGAAAATTAAATGCAGAAAAGTATTTCATAATAAGTTTTTTCAAATATTTAAACACTTTATTTCATTCGGATTAATTGAAACTCTAAAGAGTTAGTGTAATAAAAGCCAAATATAGAGAAATGTCTGATCAGGTTGTCCAACTCACCCAAACAATAGAAAATCCTTTAAAAATAAGAAATCTGGTGTCGCTGCTGCTGCACCACGATTCGTTCCTGCTCCCCTCCAACTAGAAGTTCTTGGGAGAAGCTACCAAATATAGTTTGTCATAAACCAAAACCTAAAATTCCAGAGCAATCTAGTGATAACATTAATTCTAAAGTCACACGAGATCCAGAAGATAACAATTCTGATAGTACTACGCCATCTAGTAGTAAAAATACAAATCTTAATCCAAGTAAGGAGAGTAACATCCCTGAAAATTCAACTGATAATACTTCCCTGTTAGAACTACTTAAAACTTTCAATGACTTTATGAAGGAATTCAATATCTCAGATATTTTTGCCCTTCTTAAGAGCATCTCTAAAATTATGAAGTCTCAAAGAGACAACATGACAAAAATGTACGAAATTTTCAAAAACTTATTGCTTATACTTTTGATTCTGGAGACGCTTATGATGGTTAAATAACCTAATTTTGCCAATCTATTAAATTTTACAACACTAAAATCAAATTTTTTCTTATTATTTTATCTTATTTTCCAAAATTCTTATTAAATTTCATTTTATTTATACCAAAATTCCTAAATCTGACGTTATTTTTCCATTCAGTTTCTATTTTGAGCCTTCGAACACGTTCATTGACTCCTACGTAGCATTCAATATGGACTGCCTACTTTTTCGATATTTTTGTAATATCGCCCCCCAACACTTTTAGACCTTTTGAATATTAGGCCCCTCCCCCTCATAATTTTATATTCTATCAAAACTATAAAAACTTTTAAGATCAAAGCAGGAGTACTAAAAAATCAGGGCTTACTTTGCCCCCCTAATTAGGAGCTTAGGCTCCGCCCCCTTACTCACAGAGAAATTTTATTGGTAGAGTCAAAGGATCCGATTTAC
>JAGEOH010001649.1:0-15000 GCA_032207245.1 Pardosa pseudoannulata | reverse complement strand
TTGTAAATTTTGTGTGAAACATATACATGTAAATTTACGAAAATTTGAAGGGAAACTACTTTCTCATTATAAACGCATTGAAATGAAATATATATAGTATTTAATTGTTCGTCTTGAATAGATCTATACAGTGATATACAATAAAACATAGTTTTAATAAAATAAAATTGTGTTATGGGTGTGCGTTTGCAATTTTGTGTGAAAAATTTACATGTAGATTTACGTCAATTTCAACGGAGACCATTTTCTCGTTATAACCGTACTGAAATGAAATAAATATAGTATGGAATGGTTCGACTTGAATAACCCTACACAGTGATGTACAATAAAATATAGTTTTTCTAATATAAATTTGTGTTATGGGTGTTTGTTTGTTGTCTGTTTGTAAATTGTCATATTTATGTGAAAAATGTTTGTAGGAAAAATATACGTAAATTTGAAGGGAGATCATTTTCTCGTTATAACCGTACTGAAATGAAATAAATATAGTATGGAATTGTTCGTCTTGAATAGAAATACACAGTGATATACAATAAAACATAGTTTTAATAAAATAAAAGTGTGTTATGGGTGTCCATTTGTCAATTTTGTATAAAAAATGTACATTTAGATTTACGTAAATTTGAAGGGAGACGATTTACTCGTTATAACCGTACTGAAATAGAATAAATATAGTAGGGAATTGTTCGTCTTGAATAGACCTACACAGCGATATACAACAAAACATAGTATTAATAAAATAAAAGTGAGTTATGGGTGTCCGTTTGTCAATTTTGTGTAAAAAAAGTACATTTAAATTTACGTAAATATGAAGAGACACGATTTACTCCTTATAACCGTACTGAAATGAAAAAAAATGTATTATGGAATTGTTCGTCTTGAATAGACCTACACAGCGATATACAACAAAACATAGTTTTCATAAAATAAAAGTGTGTCATGGGTGTCCGTTTGTCAATTTTGTGTAAAAAAAGTACATTTAAATTGACGTAAATATGAAGGGAGACGATTTACTCTTTATAACCGTACTGAAATGAAATAAATATAGTATGGAATTGTTCGTCATGAATAGACCTACACAGTGATATACAATAAAACATAGTTTTAATAAAATAAAAGTGTGTTATAGATGTCCCTTTGCAATTTTGTGTGAAAAATTTACATATAGATTTACGTCAATTTGAAGGGAGACCATTTTCTCCTTATAACCGTACTGAAATGAAATAAATATAGTATGGAATTGTTCGTCATGAATAGACCTACACAGTGATATACAATAAAACATAGTTTTAATAAAATAAAATTGTGTTATGGGGTCCGTTTCAGAAATATGAAGAAAATCTGAAAATATGACAAAAAAAAAACAAAACAAAAAAAAAAAAAAACTGCAAAAACCGGAATGGACGCAATTCTCTTCTTAAAATTCTGAACAAATATAATAAATATAGTATGTGCGTGTTCCTCGTGAACAGACCTACACGCTAATATACAATTATCCATAGTTCAAAAGAAATAAACTGTTTATATCGGGGTCTGTTTGAGAAACATGAAGAAAATCTGAAAATATAAAAAAAATGAAATTGCAAAAACCGGAATGGACGCAATTCTCTTCTTAAAATTCTGATGAAATATAATAAATATAGTATGTGCGTATTCCTCGTGAACAGACCTACACGCTGATATACAATTATCCATAGTTCAAAAGAAATAAACAGTTGATACCGTTGTCCGTTTGAGAAATATGAAGAAAATATGAATATATGACAGAAAATGAAATTGCAAAAACCGGAATGGACGCAATTCTCTTTTTAAATTCTGATGAAATATAATAAATATAGTATGTTCGTGTTCCTCGGTAACAGACCTACACGCTCATATACATTTATCCATAGTTCAAAAGAAATAAAGGATTCATAAAGGGGTCCGTTTGAGAAATATGAAGAAAATCTGAAAATATGACAAAAAATGAAATTGCAAAAACCGGAATGGACGCAATTCTCTTCTTAAAATTCTGATGAAATATAATAAATATAGTATGTGCGTGTTCCTCGTGAACAGACCTACACGTTGATATACAATTATCCATAGTTCAAAACAAAAAAAAGGGTAGATACCTGGGACCGTTTGAGAAATATGAAGAAAATCTGAAAATATGACAAAAAATGAAATTGCAAAAACCGGAATGGACGCAATTCTCTTCTTAAAATTTTGATGAAATATAATAAATATAGTATGTGCGTGTTCCTCGTGAACAGACCTACACGCTGATATACAATTATCCATAGTTCAAAAGAAATAAACGGTTGATATCGGGGTCTATTTTAGAAATATGAAGAAAATCTGAAAATATAACAAAAAATTAAATTGCAAAAACCGGAATGGACGCAATTCTCTTCTTAAAATTCTGATGAAATATAATAAATATAGTATGTGCGTGTTCCTCGTGAACAGACCTACACGCTGATATACAATTATCCATAGTTCAAAAGAAATAAAGTGTTGATAAAGGGGTCCGTTTCAGAAATATGAAGAAAATCTGAAAATATGACAAAAAATGAAATTGCCAAAACCGGAATGGACGCAATTCTCTTCTTAAAATTCTGATGAAATATAATAAATATAGTATGTGCGTGTTCCTCGTGAACAGACCTACACGCTGATATACAATTATCCATAGTTCAAAAGAAATAAAGTGTTGATAAAGGGGTCCGTTTCAGAAATATGAAGAAAATCTGAAAATATGACAAAAAATGAAATTGCAAAAATCGGAATGGACGATATTCTCTTCTTAAAATTGTGATGAAATATAATAAATGTAGTATGTGCGTGTTCCTCGTTAATAGACCTACACGCTGATATACAATTATCCATAGTTCAAAAGAAATAAAGTTTTGATAAAGGGGTCCGTTTAAGAAATATGTAGAAAATCTGAAAATATGACAAAAAATGAAATTGCAAAAACCGGAATGGACGCAAGTCTCTTCTTAAAATTCTGATGAAATATAATAAATATAGTATGTGCGTGTTCCTCGTGAACAGACCTACACGCTGATATACAATTATCCATAGTTCAAAAGAAATAAAGTGTTGATAAAGGGGTCCGTTTCAGAAATATGAAGAAAATCTGAAAATATGACAAAAAATGAAATTGCAAAAACCGGAATGGACGCAATTCTCTTCTTAAAATTATGATGAAATATAATAAATATAGTATGTGCGTGTTCCTCGTGAACAGACCTACACGCTGATATACAATTATCCATAGTTCAAAAGAAATAAAGTTTTGATAAAGGGGTCCGTTTGAGAAATATGAAGAAAATCTGAAAATATGACAAAAAATGAAATTGCAAAAACCGGAATGGACGCAATTCTCTTCTTAAAATTCTGATGAAATATAATAAATATAGTATGTGCGTGTTCCTCGTGAACAGACCTACACGCTGATATACAATTATCCATAGTTCAAAAGAAATAAAGTGTTGATAAAGGGGTCCGTTTGAGAAATATGAAGAAAATCTGAAAATATGACAAAAAATGAAATTGCAAAAAACGGAATGGACGCAATTCTCTTCTTAAAATTCTGATGAAATATAATAAATATAGTATGTGCGTGTTCCTCGTGAACAGACCTACACGCTGATATACAATTATCCATAGTTCAAAAGAAATAAAGTGTTGATAAAGGGGTCCGTTTCAGAAATATGAAGAAAATCTGAAAATATGACAAAAAATGAAATTGCAAAAACGGAATGGACGCAATTCTCTTCTTAAAATTCTGATGAAATATAATAAATATAGTATGTGCGTGTTCCTCGTGAACAGACCTACACGCTGATATACAATTATCCATAGTTCAAAAGAAATAAAGTGTTGATAAAGGGGTCCGTTTCAGAAATATGAAGAAAATCTGAAAATATGACAAAAAATGAAATTGCAAAAACCGGAATGGACGCAATTCTCTTCTTAAAATTCTGATGAAATATAATAAATCTAGTATGTGCGTGTTCCTCGTGAACAGACCTACACGCTGATATACAATTATCCATAGTTCAAAAGAAATAAAGTGTTGATAAAGGGGTCCGTTTCAGAAATATGAAGAAAATCTGAAAATATGACAAAAAATGAAATTGCCAAAACCGGAATGGACGCAATTCTCTTCTTAAAATTCTGATGAAATATAATAAATATAGTATGTGCGTGTTCCTCGTGAACAGACCTACACGCTGATATACAATTATCCATAGTTCAAAAGAAATAAAGTGTTGATAAAGGGGTCCGTTTCAGAAATATGAAGAAAATCTGAAAATATGACAAAAAATGAAATTGCCAAAACCGGAATGGACGCAATTCTCTTCTTAAAATTCTGATGAAATATAATAAATATAGTATGTGCGTGTTCCTCGTGAACAGACCTACACGCTGATATACAATTATCCATAGTTCAAAAGAAATAAAGTGTTGATAAAGGGGTCCGTTTCAGAAATATGAAGAAAATCTGAAAATATAACAAAAAATGAAATTGCCAAAAACCGGAATGGACGCAATTCTCTTCTTAAAATTCTGATGAAATATAATAAATATAGTATGTGCGTGTTCCTCGTGAACAGACCTACACGCTGATATACAATTATCCATAGTTCAAAAGAAATAAAGTGTTGATAAAGGGGTCCGTTTCAGAAATATGAAGAAAATCTGAAAATATAAAAAAAATGAAATTGCAAAAACCGGAATGGACGCAATTCTCTTCTTAAAATTCTGATGAAATATAATAAATATAGTATGTGCGTGTTCCTCGTGAACAGACCTACACGCTGATATACAATTATCCATAGTTCAAAAGAAATAAAGTGTTGATAAAGGGGTCCGTTTCAGAAATATGAAGAAAATCTGAAAATATGACAAAAAATGAAATTGCCAAAACCGGAATGGACGCAATTCTCTTCTTAAAATTCTGATGAAATATAATAAATATAGTATGTGCGTGTTCCTCGTGAACAGACCTACACGCTGATATACAATTATCCATAGTTCAAAAGAAATAAAGTGTTGATAAAGGGGTCCGTTTCAGAAATATGAAGAAAATCTGAAAATATGACAAAAAATGAAATTGCAAAAACCGGAATGGACGCAATTCTCTTCTTAAAATTCTGATGAAATATAATAAATATAGTATGTGCGTGTTCCTCGTGAACAGACCTACACGCTGATATACAATTATCCATAGTTCAAAAGAAATAAAGTGTTGATAAAGGGGTCCGTTTCAGAAATATGAAGAAAATCTGAAAATATGACAAAAAATGAAATTGCAAAAACCGGAATGGACGCAATTCTCTTCTTAAAATTCTGATGAAATATAAAAAATATAGTATGTGCGTGTTCCTCGTGAACAGACCTACACGCTGATATACAATTATCCATAGTTCAAAAGAAATAAAGTGTTGATAAAGGGGTCCGTTTCAGAAATATGAAGAAAATCTGAAAATATGACAAAAAATGAAATTGCAAAAACCGGAATGGACGCAATTCTCTTCTTAAAATTCTGATGAAATATAATAAATGTAGTATGTGCGTGTTCCTCGTGAACAGACCTACACGCTGATATACAATTATCCATAGTTCAAAAGAAATAAAGTGTTGATAAAGGGGTCCGTTTAAGAAATATGAAGAAAATCTGAAAATATGACAAAAAATGAAATTGAAAAAACCGGAATGGACGCAATTCTCTTCTTAAAATTCTGATGAAATATAATAAATATAGTATGTGCGTGTTCCTCGTGAACAGACCTACACGCTGATATACAATTATCCATAGTTCAAAAGAAATAAAGTGTTGATAAAGGGGTCCGTTTGAGAAATATGAAGAAAATCTGAAAATATGACAAAAAATGAAATTGCAAAAATCGGAATGGACGCAATTCTCTTCTTAAAATTGTGATGAAATATAATAAATATAGTATGTGCGTGTTCCTCGTGAACAGACCTACACGCTGATATACAATTATCCATAGTTCAAAAGAAATAAAGTTTTGATAAAGGGGTCCGTTTAAGAAATATGTAGAAAATCTGAAAATATGACAAAAAATGAAATTGAAAAACCCGAATGGACGCAATTCTCTTCTTAAAATTCTGATGAAATATAAGAAATATAGTATGTGCGTGTTCCTCGTGAACAGACCTACACGCTGATATACAATTATCCATAGTTCAAAAGAAATAAAGTGTTGATAAAGGGGTCCGTTTCAGAAATATGAAGAAAATCTGAAAATATGACAAAAAATGAAATTGCCAAAACCGGAATGGACGCAATTCTCTTCTTAAAATTCTGATGAAATATAATAAATATAGTGTGTGCGTGTTCCTCGTGAACAGACCTACACGCTGATATACAATTATCCATAGTTCAAAAGAAATAAAGTGTTGATAAAGGGGTCCGTTTCAGAAATATGAAGAAAATCTGAAAATATGACAAAAAATGAAATTGCCAAAACCGGAATGGACGCAATTCTCTTCTTAAAATTCTGATGAAATATAATAAATATAGTATATGCGTGTTCCTCGTGAACAGACCTACACGCTGATATACAATTATCCATAGTTCAAAAGAAATAAAGTGTTGATAAAGGGGTCCGTTTCAGAAATATGAAGAAAATCTGAAAATATGACAAAAAATGAAATTGCAAAAACCGGAATGGACGCAAATCTCTTCTTAAAATTCTGATGAAATATAATAAATATAGTATGTGCGTGTTCCTCGTGAACAGACCTACACGCTGATATACAATTATCCATAGTTCAAAAGAAATAAAGTGTTGATAAAGGGGTCCGTTTCAGAAATATGAAGAAAATCTGAAAATATGACAAAAAATGAAATTGCAAAAACCGGAATGGACGCAATTCTCTTCTTAAAATTCTGATGAAATATAATAAATATAGTATATGCGTGTTCCTCGTGAACAGACCTACACGCTGATATACAATTATCCATAGTTCAAAAGAAATAAAGTGTTGATAAAGGGGTCCGTTTCAGAAATATGAAGAAAATCTGAAAATATGACAAAAAATGAAATTGCCAAAACCGGAATGGACGCAATTCTCTTCTTAAAATTCTGATGAAATATAATAAATATAGTATGTGCGTGTTCCTCGTGAACAGACCTACACGCTGATATACAATTATCCATAGTTCAAAAGAAATAAAGTGTTGATAAAGGGGTCCGTTTCAGAAATATGAAGAAAATCTGAAAATATGACAAAAAATGAAATTGCAAAAACCGGAATGGACGCAATTCTCTTCTTAAAATTCTGATGAAATATAATAAATATAGTATGTGCGTGTTCCTCGTTAACAGACCTACACGCTGATATACAATTATCCATAGTTCAAAAGAAATAAAGTGTTGATAAAGGGGTCCGTTTCAGAAATATGAAGAAAATCTGAAAATATGACAAAAAATGAAATTGAAAAAACCGGAATGGACGCAATTCTCTTCTTAAAATTCTGATGAAATATAATAAATATAGTATGTGCGTGTTCCTCGTGAACAGACCTACACGCTGATATACAATTATCCATAGTTCAAAAGAAATAAAGTGTTGATAAAGGGGTCCGTTTAAGAAATATGAAGAAAATCTGAAAATATGACAAAAAATGAAATTGCAAAAATCGGAATGGACGCAATTCTCTTCTTAAAATTCTGATGAAATATAATAAATATAGTATGTGCGTGTTCCTCGTGAACAGTCCTACATGGTGATATACAATTATCCATAGTTCAAAAGAAATAAAGTGTTGATAAAGGGGTCCGTTTCAGAAATATGAAGAAAATCTGAAAATATGACAAAAAATGAAATTGCAAAACCGGAATGGACGCAATTCTCTTCTTAAAATTCTGATGAAATATAATAAATATAGTATGTGCGTGTTCCTCGTGAACAGACCTACACGCTGATATACAATTATCCATAGTTCAAAAGAAATAAAGTGTTGATAAAGGGGTCCGTTTCAGAAATATGAAGAAAATCTGAAAATATGACAAAAAATGAAATTGCCAAAACCGGAATGGACGCAATTCTCTTCTTAAAATTCTGATGAAATATAATAAATATAGTATGTGCGTGTTCCTCGTGAACAGACCTACACGCTGATATACAATTATCCATAGTTCAAAAGAAATAAAGTGTTGATAAAGGGGTCCGTTTCAGAAATATGAAGAAAATCTGAAAATATGACAAAAAATGAAATTGCCAAAACCGGAATGGACGCAATTCTCTTCTTAAAATTCTGATGAAATATAATAAATATAGTATGTGCGTGTTCCTCGTGAACAGACCTACACGCTGATATACAATTATCCATAGTTCAAAAGAAATAAAGTGTTGATAAAGGGGTCCGTTTCAGAAATATGAAGAAAATCTGAAAATATGACAAAAAATGAAATTGCCAAAATTGGAATGGACGCAGTTCTCTTCTTAAAATTCTAATGAAATATAATAAATATAGTATGTGCGTGTTCCTCGTGAACAGACCTACACGCTGATATACAATTATCCATAGTTCAAAAGAAATAAAGTGTTGATAAAGGGGTCCGTTTCAGAAATATGAAGAAAATCTGAAAATATGACAAAAAATGAAATTGCCAAAAACCGGAATGGACGCAATTCTCTTCTTAAAATTCTAATGAAATATAATAAATATAGTATGTGCGTGTTCCTCGTGAACAGACCTACACGCTGATATACAATTATCCATAGTTCAAAAGAAATAAAGTGTTGATAAAGGGGTCCGTTTCAGAAATATGAAGAAAATCTGAAAATATGACACAAAATGAAATTGCCAAATACGGAATGGACGCAATTCTCTTCTTAAAATTCTGATGAAATATAATAAATATAGTATGTGCGTGTTCCTCGTGAACAGACCTACACGCTGATATACAATTATCCATAGTTCAAAAGAAATAAAGTGTTGATAAAGGGGTCCGTTTCAGAAATATGAAGAAAATCTGAAAATATGACAAAAAATGAAATTGCAAAAACCGGAATGGACGCAATTCTCTTCTTAAAATTCTAATGAAATATAATAAATATAGTATGTGCGTGTTCCTCGTGAACAGACCTACACGCTGATATACAATTATCCATAGTTCAAAAGAAATAAAGTGTTGATAAAGGGGTCCGTTTCAGAAATATGAAGAAAATCTGAAAACATGACAAAAAATGAAATTGCAAAAACCGGAATGGACGCAATTCTCTTCTTAAAATTCTAATGAAATATAATAAATATAGTATGTGCGTGTTCCTCGTGAACAGACCTACACGCTGATATACAATTATCCATAGTTCAAAAGAAATAAAGTGTTGATAAAGGGGTCCGTTTCAGAAATATGAAGAAAATCTGAAAATATGACAAAAAATGAAATTGCAAAAAACCGGAATGGACGCAATTCTCTTCTTAAAATTCTAATGAAATATAATAAATATAGTATGTGCGTGTTCCTCGTGAACAGACCTACACGCTGATATACAATTATCCATAGTTCAAAAGAAATAAAGTGTTGATAAAGGGGTCCGTTTCAGAAATATGAAGAAAATCTGAAAATCTGACAAAAAATGAAATTGCAAAAACCGGAATGGACGCAATTCTCTTCTTAAAATTCTAATGAAATATAATAAATATAGTATGTGCGTGTTCCTCGTGAACAGACCTACACGCTGATATACAATTATCCATAGTTCAAAAGAAATAAAGTGTTGATAAAGGGGTCCGTTTCAGAAATATGAAGAAAATCTGAAAATCTGACAAAAAATGAAATTGCAAAAACCGGAATGGACGCAATTCTCTTCTTAAAATTCTAATGAAATATAATAAATATAGTATGTGCGTGTTCCTCGTGAACAGACCTACACGCTGATATACAATTATCCATAGTTCAAAAGAAATAAAGTGTTGATAAAGGGGTCCGTTTCAGAAATATGAAGAAAATCTGAAAATATGACAAAAAATGAAATTGCAAAAACCGGAATGGACGCAATTCTCTTCTTAAAATTCTGATGAAATATAATAAATATAGTATATGCGTGTTCCTCGTGAACAGACCTACACGCTGATATACAATTATCCATAGTTCAAAAGAAATAAAGTGTTTATAAAAGGGTCCGTTTGAGAAATATGAAGAAAATCTGAAAATATGACAAAAAATGAAATTGCAAAAACCGGAATGGACGCAATTCTCTTCTTAAAATTCTAATGAAATATAATAAATATAGTATGTGCGTGTTCCTCGTGAACAGACCTACACGCTGATATACAATTATCCATAGTTCAAAAGAAATAAAGTGTTGATAAAGGGGTCCGTTTCAGAAATATGAAGAAAATCTGAAAATATGACAAAAAATGAAATTGCAAAAACCGGAATGGACGCAATTCTCTTCTTAAAATTCTAATGAAATATAATAAATATAGTATGTGCGTGTTCCTCGTGAACAGACCTACACGCTGATATACAATTATCCATAGTTCAAAAGAAATAAAGTGTTGATAAAGGGGTCCGTTTGAGAAATATGAAGAAAATCTGAAAATATGACAAAAAATGAAATTGCCAAAACCGGAATGGACGCAATTCTCTTCTTAAAATTCTAATGAAATATAATAAATATAGTATGTGCGTGTTCCTCGTGAACAGACCTACACGCTGATATACAATTATCCATAGTTCAAAAGAAATAAAGTGTTGATAAAGGGGTCCGTTTCAGAAATATGAAGAAAATCTGAAAATATGACAAAAAATGAAATTGCCAAAACCGGAATGGACGCAATTCTCTTCTTAAAATTCTAATGAAATATAATAAATATAGTATGTGCGTGTTCCTCGTGAACAGACCTACACGCTGATATACAATTATCCATAGTTCAAAAGAAATAAAGTGTTGATAAAGGGGTCCGTTTCAGAAATATGAAGAAAATCTGAAAATATGACAAAAAATGAAATTGCCAAAACCGGAATGGACGCAATTCTCTTCTTAAAATTCTAATGAAATATAATAAATATAGTATGTGCGTGTTCCTCGTGAACAGACCTACACGCTGATATACAATTATCCATAGTTCAAAAGAAATAAAGTGTTGATAAAGGGGTCCGTTTCAGAAATATGAAGAAAATCTGAAAATATGACAAAAAATGAAATTGCAAAAACCGGAATGGACGCAATTCTCTTCTTAAAATTCTGATGAAATATAATAAATATAGTATGTGCGTGTTCCTCGTGAACAGACCTACACGCTGATATACAATTATCCATAGTTCAAAAGAAATAAAGTGTTGATAAAGGGGTCCGTTTCAGAAATATGAAGAAAATCTGAAAATATGACAAAAAATGAAATTGCAAAAACCGGAATGGACGCAATTCTCTTCTTAAAATTCTAATGAAATATAATAAATATAGTATGTGCGTGTTCCTCGTGAACAGACCTACACGCTGATATACAATTATCCATAGTTCAAAAGAAATAAAGTGTTGATAAAGGGGTCCGTTTCAGAAATATGAAGAAAATCTGAAAATATGACAAAAAATGAAATTGCAAAAACCGGAATGGACGCAATTCTCTTCTTAAAATTCTAATGAAATATAATAAATATAGTATGTGCGTGTTCCTCGTGAACAGACCTACACGCTGATATACAATTATCCATAGTTCAAAAGAAATAAAGTGTTGATAAAGGGGTCCGTTTCAGAAATATGAAGAAAATCTGAAAATATGACAAAAAATGAAATTGCCAAAACCGGAATGGACGCAATTCTCTTCTTAAAATTCTAATGAAATATAATAAATAAAGTATATGCGTGTTCCTCGTGAACAGACCTACACGCTGATATACAATTATCCATAGTTCAAAAGAAATAAAGTGTTGATAAAGGGGTCCGTTTCAGAAATATGAAGAAAATCTGAAAATATGACAAAAAATGAAATTGCCAAAACCGGAATGGACGCAATTCTCTTCTTAAAATTCTAATGAAATATAATAAATATAGTATGTGCGTGTTCCTCGTGAACAGACCTACACGCTGATATACAATTATCCATAGTTCAAAAGAAATAAAGTGTTGATAAAGGGGTCCGTTTCAGAAATATGAAGAAAATCTGAAAATATGACAAAAAATGAAATTGCCAAAACCGGAATGGACGCAATTCTCTTCTTAAAATTCTAATGAAATATAATAAATAGAGTATATGCGTGTTCCTCGTGAACAGACCTACACGCTGATATACAATTATCCATAGTTCAAAAGAAATAAAGTGTTGATAAAGGGGTCCGTTTCAGAAATATGAAGAAAATCTGAAAATATGACAAAAAATGAAATTGCAAAAACCGGAATGGACGCAATTCTCTTCTTAAAATTCTAATGAAATATAATAAATATAGTATGTGCGTGTTCCTCGTGAACAGACCTACACGCTGATATACAATTATCCATAGTTCAAAAGAAATAAAGTGTTGATAAAGGGGTCCGTTTCAGAAATATGAAGAAAATCTGAAAATATGACAAAAAATGAAATTGCCAAAACCGGAATGGACGCAATTCTCTTCTTAAAATTCTAATGAAATATAATAAATATAGTATGTGCGTGTTCCTCGTGAACAGACCTACACGCTGATATACAATTATCCATAGTTCAAAAGAAATAAAGTGTTGATAAAGGGGTCCGTTTGAGAAATATGATAAAAATCTGAAAATATGACAAAAAATGAAATTGCAAAAACCGGAATGGACGCAATTCTCTTCTTAAAATTCTAATGAAATATAATAAATATAGTATGTGCGTGTTCCTCGTGAACAGACCTACACGCTGATATACAATTATCCATAGTTCAAAAGAAATAAAGTGTTGATAAAGGGGTCCGTTTGAGAAATATGAAGAAAATCTGAAAATATGACAAAAAATGAAATTGCAAAAACCGGAATGGACGCAATTCTCTTCTTAAAATTCTAATGAAATATAATAAATATAGTATATGCGTGTTCCTCGTGAACAGACCTACACGCTGATATACAATTATCCATAGTTCAAAAGAAATAAAGTGTTGATAAAGGGGTCCGTTTCAGAAATATGAAGAAAATCTGAAAATATGACAAAAAATGAAATTGCCAAAACCGGAATGGACGCCATTCTCTTCTTAAAATTCTAATGAAATATAATAAATATAGTATGTGCGTGTTCCTCGTGAACAGACCTACACGCTGATATACAATTATCCATAGTTCAAAAGAAATAAAGTGTTGATAAAGGGGTCCGTTTCAGAAATATGAAGAAAATCTGAAAATATGACAAAAAATGAAATTGCCAAAACCGGAATGGACGCCATTCTCTTCTTAAAATTCTAATGAAATATAATAAATATAGTATGTGCGTGTTCCTCGTGAACAGACCTACACGCTGATATACAATTATCCATAGTTCAAAAGAAATAAAGTGTTGATAAAGGGGTCCGTTTGAGAAATATGAAGAAAATCTGAAAATATGACAAAAAATAAAAATTGCAAAGAATAGAATGGACGCAATTCTCTTCTTAAAATTCTAATGAAATATAATAAATATAGTATGTGCGTGTTCCTCGTGAACAGACCTACACGCTGATATACAATTATCCATAGTTCAAAAGAAATAAAGTGTTGATAAAGGGGTCCGTTTCAGAAATATGAAGAAAATCTGAAAATATGAAAAAAAATGAAATTGCAAAAACCGGAATGGACGCAATTCTCTTCTTAAAATTCTAATGAAATATAATAAATATAGTATGTGCGTGTTCCTCGTGAACAGACCTACACGCTGATATACAATTATCCATAGTTCAAAAGAAATAAAGTGTTGATAAAGGGGTCCGTTTCAGAAATATGAAGAAAATCTGAAAATATGACAAAAAATGAAATTGCCAAAACCGGAATGGACGCAATTCTCTTCTTAAAATTCTAATGAAATATAATAAATATAGTATATGCGTGTTCCTCGTGAACAGACCTACACGCTGATATACAATTATCCATAGTTCAAAAGAAATAAAGTGTTGATAAAGGGGTCCGTTTCAGAAATATGAAGAAAATCTGAAAATATGACAAAAATTGAAATTGCCAAAACCGGAATGGACGCAATTCTCTTCTTAAAATTCTAATGAAATATAATAAATATAGTATGTGCGTGTTCCTCGTGAACAGACCTACACGCTGATATACAATTATCCATAGTTCAAAAGAAATAAAGTGTTGATAAAGGGGTCCGTTTCAGAAATATGAAGAAAATCTGAAAATATGACAAAAAATGAAATTGCCAAAACCGGAATGGACGCAATTCTCTTCTTAAAATTCTGATGAAATATAATAAATATAGTATGTGCGTGTTCCTCGTGAACAGACCTACACGCTGATATACAATTATCCATAGTTCAAAAGAAATAAAGTGTTGATAAAGGGGTCCGTTTCAGAAATATGAAGAAAATCTGAAAATATGACAAAAAATGAAATTGCCAAAACCGGAATGGACGCAATTCTCTTCTTAAAATTCTGATGAAATATAATAAATATAGTATGTGCGTGTTCCTCGTGAACAGACCTACACGCTGATATACAATTATCCATAGTTCAAAAGAAATAAAGTGTTGATAAAGGGGTCCGTTTCAGAAATATGAAGAAAATCTGAAAATATGACAAAAAATGAAATTGCCAAAACCGGAATGGACGCAATTCTCTTCTTAAAATTCTGATGAAATATAATAAATATAGTATATGCGTGTTCCTCGTGAACAGACCTACACGCTGATATACAATTATCCATAGTTCAAAAGAAATAAAGTGTTGATAAAGGGGTCCGTTTCAGAAATATGAAGAAAATCTGAAAATATGACAAAAAATGAAATTGCCAAAACCGGAATGGACGCAATTCTCTTCTTAAAATTCTGATGAAATATAATAAATATAGTATATGCGTGTTCCTCGTGAACAGACCTA
>JAGEOH010001648.1:10000-15000 GCA_032207245.1 Pardosa pseudoannulata | reverse complement strand
CATTGTCGTCATTCTTTTCGTTATTTAGTTTCATTACTCGTTAAATATGTTCTAAAGCATGATTAAAAGACTTGAAAAATCATTCTTTCAATACATGTTCTGTGATGCGTCTATTAAAAAAAATCAAGTTATTTCCTTTTTATTCATAATTACTTTACTGTTCATGCATACACACAATACATTCATATATATATATATATATATATATATATATATATATATATATATATATATATATATATATTTATATATATATATATATATGTATGCATGTATGTATATATGTATATATATATGTGTGTATATATATATATATATATATATATGTATGTATGTATGTATGTATATATATGTATATATATATATATGTGTATATATATATATATTTATATTTATATATATATGTATATATTAGATATTTATATATATATATATATATGTATATGTATATATATATATATATATGTATATATATATATATGTATGTATATATATGTATATGTATACATATATAAATATATATATATATATATATATATATATATATATATATATATATATATATATATTAAATTTTTTATCATATTACTCTAACGATTGTATATAAAACCAGCTCCCATTGACATGGAACCTCTCACATGTCCATTATCAACTATCCTTAAAATACCAATAATAATATGGTCCCAAACAACACACCGATCTCTATCAGACGTCTATAATACGTCACCTCATAAAAACGCCTTCCTCTATAAGACGTCGAAAAATATCGAGATCGCGTCTTATGGAGCTCTATAGGAGTTCCGAGGTGTGCTCTCCTTGAGATCTATAAGACGTCGATGAAATCCACGCGCCGCTCTATAGCACGTCTATAAGAGCGACAATTTCGACTTGGAGGGTACGCGATTTAGATGTTTTTAGATCTTAAAAGGACGTGCTATTCCCCTGCAAAACGTTGTTTATTTGTTCTTAATAAATTAGCTTAATTTAATTTGAATAATTTGCAGTCTATTAGAACACTTACGCAAAAATAACTGCTACGGTGATTTTAAAAATAAAAGTAAATTTACAGAAGTATAACAAAATGTATAAAAAATTACGGTATTTATATTAAGGTAATAATCAGGGTGCTAACTCATAATATTCTTCGATTTTTTCGAGGCAAAAAACTAAATATTTCTCCAAGCTTCAATTGCAGTTTTCTTTGTGATACAAACCATAAACACATGTATATTTACATATATATGTGTGTGTTTGTTTTGTATCATGAAAAGAACTGTAATGGAAACCTAGAAAGTTTTAACTGTTTTGCCCCCGAAAATTTGAGTTTGCATCCCGATTATTACTAAAATAATATATATACCTTTATTTTTATACATTTTATTATACTTCCATAAATTTACTTTTTAAATCACTCTAGCAGTTATTTTCGCCTAAGTGTCCTAGTCCAATGCAAATTGTTAAAAATAAATCAAGCTTATTATTAAAAGCAAATATACATATGTATTATAAATGTATAAAGAATACATAATTTTTATCTAATTCAACAGTTTAACGATGGCCATTTTAGCATAAATGAATTGGAAGCTTTTAAAAGCACATCAAATATTGGGATAGCAGATAATTGGGATAACACATAATATAATGCATATCTACTTAGTTTAAAAATAAATTTAATTAACTTTCAGAAAGAAATTTGAATACTGAATTAAATAAACTTATAAAGCTCATCTAAAAAATATTTAAAAAATTTTTAGAGATTTTGAGAGTAAAAACTCATGCTTTTCTTTACTTTACCTAAATTATCTTAATATATGCTTTTATTTATTAAAAAGTTAAAAAAAATTTTCAATTAATAAAGTCCAACAAAATATATGTACTAATTTATTATTAAACTAAGATTTTTTTTACTTCCCTTTTGCAGATAGACATAAGTAAGAATTAAAACATTAAACCAAATGATAAACATTTTAACTTCTCAAATTATTCTATTTTAGCTAACTATTTGTTTTTATTTGAATTTTATGCTTGTAACATTTTTATCTCATTTGATAGCCCTTTCCTATCTTTTACTTCAATTATTTGTGATTTTTCTTGTTTCTTCTGCTTTTAAAGATCAGTAAAATACAAAGAGTCATATAGCACTTAAATATTTAGAATAATTTTTAAATATTCTACTAGAAAAACTCAAAAATATATTATACAACATCATAAACTTATTTTAAAGTAGCTACACTTCCTTCTGATTTCTTTATGCATTCTTTATTATTATTATAAAACCTCGTTACAAATTTGTGGTACCTTGTGGGGTACAATTAGAAGCATTTGGGAAAAAAATTTAGCTTCTGTAATGCATTCAACTTTGACATCTACCCAATACTGACCTAATTTGCTGTTTCCTTGATTGTAAATTTCCTTTTTTCAATACCAAGTACACTGGTAAACATTATTTTAGTCTATCAGTTTTATCTGCATCATCATAACAAATCATCATAAACCATCTGTTTTTCAACAAGAATCTCAAAGCATAAAAGTAAATATTTAAAAATTAATGCTTTATCAACAATAAAAAAAGGTCTATAATGGAAATTCCCTTAGTTGATTTAAATTTGAATAGTGATCTTTAACATAGTTCCTGTACTAATTTTATGAAAAAATTATTTACAATAAATTTAAGTAATATAATTATAGTAACTGAAGCATAAAAAATATATTAGATTTTCCAGATGAGTTTTTTTAACTTAATTGTTCTAATTAATGAATATACATTTTAAAACTGAAAATTAATTTGAATATTAAAATACCATTTATATTTGCTTGAAAATAAATTTCTCTCTTTAAAGGTAATGTGATATCTAAAATATGATATTATTTGTCATAAGTTTTTGACAGTTCAAACCAGTTTTTGATGTTCTGTCATGCCAAAAACCCAAAACTGCAACTGCATACTGTTTGAATACAGATCATATCTTTCTGTTTTTAACACAAAAAAAAAAAAAAAAAAAAACATTTTTACTATTGCAAAAAAGTATAAATATTTTACTAAAATTCTTTATTGAATACAAAATATTTTAACAATTTTTACACCAGCCTTTAACAATGCCTTCAATTTCTTGGTTCGTCAGATGCTTTCATAACACATTTCACCCACCTGCACCTAAAATATAATAAATAATTTTCTTTTTTTAGAAAATATTGCTAGGTTTACCTTAATATTTTTTTATATTTTATAAGAATGGTTCATATTTATATTAAATATATGCTTTTACATGCACATATTTAATATAAATAAAATATTGCACTCACATAATACCCAAAATATCCACACATATCCCACAATACCCATATATGCACACACACAATGACCATGTGCCTATATCTATATCTATCTATCTATCTATCTATCTATCTATCTATCTATCTATCTATCTATCTATCTATATATATATATATATATATATATATATATATATATATATATATATAGAGAGAGAGAGAGAGAGAGAGAGAGAGAGAGAAATAACCAAAACCATGTGCCTATAAACACACACACACACACACATACATATAAACACACAATTATATATAAATCTTTAAAAAAGTACCAAACTTTTGGTTGGTAAAGTACATTTGTACCTTCAAATCATTTCTCTTGATATATACACATAACAGTGGTATGACTATTCCTAGATATACAACTACAAGTAATTAATTTATTATTAATAATTATTATACAGAAATACAAGTGCTAAATAAATAAAAACTATAATTTAATTGATACAATTTTAGATTTTAATAAAAGTAGAACATCATTTTCTTTTGCCCTCAACCAGCTAAATTTTGCTGCCAATTCATTTGACATTTTTGATAACATAATTGCCATACCAAGTCACTGAGGCTTATGCCACTGGTCTGGAAAGTACTTAATAATAAAAACAATTTATATGTAGAATATAAATATGAATTCAGACAACATACAACCTAAATAGTGCTGAAAATATGAGAAAAATCAAAGCAAACAAATTATGAAATAATTCATTGATACAAATGGAAACATTATAATTAAAGTAAATTAAAATGTAAATTATACAACAAACACTTGCTACTAACAATACAATATATTTACCAGACTATAATTCACAACATTATATTACTTATTATATTACACAAATATACTAACCTACAGTTCTTTAGTGTTGATATTTAGTTTAAAATTTCTTCTATCATTTGAATTTCTTCCCTTGTCGACTAGTCCTTTCTTTAAAGTAAATAGAATTCCTCTGGATAAATAAAACAAAAAAGGATTTCAGCTAGCTGGGTCAAGGTTGAATCCCAATGAAAAAACTGATCTTTTCACTTTAACTGAAAAATATCAAACATAATCGAAGAAACACAAGCATCAATTTAAAGTTTTATTTATTATATATAAAATTTGAAAGACTTTTAAAACACTTTGCTTATAGCATATTTGGCACCTTGATTTACTACAAAACTTTTTATATCTATTCTAGAACAATCATAAAATTTGCACATTATTTAATTTAGAAGTGTAATATTTGTTTCTTAAAATTAAAATTTAGTACTCTTCTTGTGTGTTAAGTTCACCAGACCATTTAGTGTGTTCTTCCTTTAATTTAAAACTATTAACAAAAACTGTTTCATTCGTGTCTGAAAAATTTTGTGGATTCAAATACTTTATCAACTAGCTGTTGTAAACATCACAATCAAAAGCTTTCAAGTCAATTTTTATTGACTTGAAAGTCTATTCAATTATAAAACATTCAATTTCATACCACTTTGAATAAATTTATTAATTTCAACAATAAAATCTGCTAAATATTCTGACACATCTGATGACTTTTAAAAACTATGAAATATGTCTATTAGAAAAAATTCATAGTATACTTCTAGAAGCATTTTAAATTTTTCTAAATCTATAAAAAAGAAACTATAAGAAAATATTCTAACAGACATAATAATATATTAAAGACAACTCTAGATAG
>JAGEOH010001647.1:0-7500 GCA_032207245.1 Pardosa pseudoannulata | reverse complement strand
AAAATTTAAACAAAATTACGATAAACACGATAGCAGGTAAGATTAAGCCTTCTAAAATTATTAACATAGACTCTAAAATTGGTAAAATTTGTAATAATATCTCATTTTTCGTTATTGATTCTCCTCTTAATTATTGTATTTTAAACAGCGACAGTGTACAATTGTTTAACTTAAATTTAAATTTTGATGATTTTTGTGTGTACCAAAATAATGTAAATATTAGTAAAAATTTACCCGCAGAAAAATTTTATAGTAGTTACATATTTTTAACTTATGATGATGATGAAAATGATATTGTGTATTCTCATGATGCTAATATTGTTAATTCTTGTACTAATTCTAATAATAGTTTTAAATGTGATGATCTATTGATTAACCATGAAAATTTTGAATTACATAATTTATTAAATGAGTATAGTAAAATATTTGCAAAAAATAAATATGATGTCGGATGCATCCGCATGGAAGCCCCTAGAATAATACTAAATTCGGAGTTACCAATAGCGCTTAGACCCTACAGAGCGTCTCCAAAAGATAACTTAGAGATCGAAAAACAAATAAAGGAACTCCTGGAAAAAAATATAATAAAGCCTTCTCATAGTCCTTATGCGTCACCAATTACTCTAGCTTACAAAAGAGATGAAAATTCTAAATCTAGACTTTGTGTAGATTATCGGAAGGTGAATGCCATTAGTAAACATGATTCCGAGCCTATTCCCCTTTTTGCAAATATTATTGATTCTTTGACACAAGCTGAAATATTTTCGACCCTTGATTTAGCAAGTGGCTATTGGCACATCAAATTAGATGAGAGAGACACCGAAAAATTAGCATTCACGTCTAATTTTGGATTATATGAATGGAATAGATTGCCTTTTGGATACCGGAATGCTCCGGCTATTTTTCAAAGGACTTTAAGACAAATTTTAAATAAGTATCAAATTAAATTCGCACTGAACTATTTTGATGACATAATTATTTTTTCGAACTCTTTTGAGGAACATATAGAACACTTAAAGACTATATTCTCTATCTGTGAAAAAGAAAACATAAAATTAAAGTTCTCAAAGTGTCAATTCGCGCAAAGAAAAATTAAGTTTTTAGGATATGAAGTAGAAAAAGGTAAATACTCTCCCAGTGATGCAAACATACAGGTAATCAAAAAACTTCAACCACCTAGAAATGTCAAAGACTTACAGAGATTTTTGGGAAGCGTAAATGTTTACAATAAATTTATTCCAAATTATGCAAAACTACGCGCACCGCTAAATAAATTATTAAAGAAAGAAGTAAAATTTGAATGGAATGAAGAATGCCAAAAAGCTTTTCAATATTTAAAAGATGCTCTTATTTCTAAACCCATTTTAACGATTTATAATCCTAATTACCCATGTCATATATTTGTGGATGCTTCCGGTCAAGCGATTGGTTCAGTTATAAAACAATTACATCCTGATGGATCGCTACATCCCATTGCATATCATTCTAGAAAACTTAGACCTTATGAATTAAATTATGCTATAACAGAATTAGAATGCTTAGCTATAATTGATGCCGTCGATAAATTTTATTGTTACTTACACGGGACTCATTTCACAATTTACACGGATCACGCATCTCTCGTTTGGCTAAAAAATATCAAAAATCCGACAGGTAGATTGTTCCGTTGGAGTTTGAAGTTATCAATGTACTCGTTTGATATAAAATTCAAAAAAGGTTCAACAAATTATGAAGCAGATATGCTAACTAGAAACCCGATCTCCTACCATATGACTGTACGCGAACCACTTTTAACGCCGAAAGAGATAGAGCAACATCAAAATTTAGACAACGTTTACGGTGTAAACTATAGAAAATTAAATAATATTTGGACAGTTAAGAAACAAGGTTTAATCAAAATTGTAGTACCTTTCTCTTTAAGATTAAAACTATTGAAAAAAGCTCATAATGATTATGGACACCTAGGAGTCTCGGCAATGCTAAATTTAATATCTCCACAATATTATTGGATAGGTTTAACCAAAGATGTAAGCAACTTCGTGAAGCATTGTGAAGTATGCCAATTAAATAAGAAACCAAGACAACCCAGATTCGGCCTTTTACAAATGTTACCTCCTACGAGCGATCCTTTTGAAATTCTTGCCATAGACACTGTTGGTGGTTTAAACTATTATAATTCAACAAAAAAATATCTGCACATTGTTATTGACCATGCCACTAGGTTTATTTGGACTTTCGCCTCAAAGAACGTTAACACCGATACCTATATTAACTGTTTAAGACAAATTTTTCGACATCAAATGCCTAAGAAAATTTTGAGCGATAGGAATGCTGCTTTTACATCATCCAAATTCAAACACTTTTTGAGTAATAATAATATTAAACAGCTTCTAACTACATCCCATAGGCCGCAAACGAATGGTAAAAATGAACGAGTAAATCAGACTTTGATAACTAGACTTAAATGTAAATTAAATTCATATCCTGGTAACATTTCGTGGACCAAATTATTACGTGAAGTAACTGAGGACTATAATGACACCCCTCACACTGTAACAAAATTTCCCCCTTCTTATTTAATGCATGGAAAATTACCATATCAAACCTTAATAGACAATCAGGAAATGTATCCTCCAATCGAAGAAGCTAGGAAAATTGCTAGACAGAGGACTATAAGAAATCATGAAATAAATAAAGAAAGATATGACACCCATTTCAAAGAATCTAAATTTAAAGTAGGTGATAAAGTAATACTAGAAAGTTTCTCATATCCAAACACTCCAAAGCTGAATCCAGTGTTTACGGGACCCTTTGTAATTCTAAAGCAACTTTCAAGTGTAAATTTTGAGATTAACAAACCCAATCTTCTTACTAAACAAGAAAGTGAAATAGTACATTCAACTAGACTAAGACATTTTAATCCTGCAGAAAATTTTAAATTAAATGTTAGAAAAACTAAAATTCCAATTTGTAATCAAAATTATCCCAAGACAGAGAAAATAAATAATACCAAGAACGATGGAAATACAGTTATTAAAATTCGATAGCACGAGAGAATGAAAAACTTTCAGTCCAACGAATGGAGTGTCTGTGACCTTGGTCAATAGAGACATTGGAAAGCGAAAAAGCACTTGAACATTGAAAATTTTGATTGTGACCTCTAAATTATGACGTGGCAGTTTCGGTTCGACCTGAATTACAGGAGTTTTTAAAATGCTTTCATGTGATGTTGGGACGTAAAATGTAAGAGTTGTTTTGACTGTACAATTGTGAACGGGATTTATACAGTAGTAAACAGATGTGTCGACACTCGTGAGTTGAATTGTTGTTTTGATACTTTTGTTGAGTGTGTTTTGGGATTACGGGTTTGATTTGAAGGACTGCTCTGATGATTACGAACTTGACGATTCTAGATATCTGTGTTTTTTTATATTTTATTATAGTATTCACTTTTTATATTTAGCCAATTTGCAATTCATCGTTTTTGAGTTTTGCTTTTTACTAATTGCAGTGAATCTAAAAAAATTATTTGATTTAAAGTGTTCAAGTATGTTATATTTTTACATTTTTATATTCGTAGTTTCTCATAATAACTATAAATGTGTTTTTTATTCTTTGAATTCATGGTGTGTTATTTCAAAAATAGTAAGTGAATGTTTACAATACAAGGAATATCTAATTTGATTAATTAGGAGAATTTTCATAGAATAGGTAATGTTTTCATTTTAAGTATGAAAATTTGATTGAAATTTAAGAGATAATGCAGTTTTACGTCTAAATTCCTAATGTGAATTAAATACAGGATAGTTAAAACTTACAAATGAACAATGTTTCGAAGAGTAGTTCAGTTTGATTTTCAGTGTGGAATTAAATTTTTTCTAATATTTAACTCCGGAGAGACCCTCTGCAAAGTCAAGGGATAGCTTAGGCGAGTCCTTTGTCGTTTTTGCTCTTCAGCTTCCTCTAGGTCATGAACGGTCATTCCGTCATCGCCTTCGAGGCAAGCCCCTTCCACTCTCCGAGATATTTTTGAAGTTCAATCTGATTATTGTGTTTCGGGTTTTTTCACACTGAAGATGAGTAACGTTTGTAGCTGATCAAGATGTGGGAAACTGTTACCCGCATACCTCTGATCTTTGGTAGAGAGAAAAAAAAAGTTTCAAAATGTTGTTCACAAATGTCATAATGTTGGAGAGCCCTGTCACAAAAACAATAGGTAGTCGCCTCCCACAGAGGGATGAACCTTTTGTCGTTTTGTGTGAGCACCCTCGGGGTCACTAACAATTTTCACGTTGGTCACCACAGAGGACAGCCATTTTCCTTCTCCAAAGTTTATTTCAGTAAAATTTTAATAAAGCATAATTTGAACATTTTGAGTTAAGTTTTGCTTAGGAAAAATATTGAATTTCATAATGATAAACTTTCTTAAATACTTGTTTACTGTAAACCTTCATTTGCGTGTATTATTATGTTTCTGTTTATATTCATTGTATATTATCTTTTCATTATTTAGTTGTTTATATATTGATTCTGTATAGAGATTTTGTGATGGTGCAGGAGAGTCAGAGGAACGGTATAACTTGATAGATTTAAATTTTGATGTGATGGTGTGGAATTACTTATGATGAGTTACAGACCAAGCTTCTGACTCTGTAACCCTGATGTCTCCAATTCTGACACACTAGAAAGACAGTTCTGACTCTTCTACACTAAATTTATTCGTTTAATGTTACAATTTCTTGTAAAAAATTTTGATAATCATATATTTGTACTATTATAAGTTGTGAAAATGTCACCCATCAGCGAGACGATTTTCTCTTTTTTCGGGGGGGATCTGTAATATATCAAAATTATTTAACTTTAATATTTCTTCAAAAACCTCCTCTCTCCAATTTTAATTCATCTAAATCTCTTTCCCAGCCTCTAAATGGTTTGGTCAACGAAGTATTTTCCACTTAACATTCCTTTCTGTCATAAAACTGTAAACTTTCTGTCTATACAGCAATTTCCCAGGTGTTGGCGGAACATGTTTTCGCGTTTTGCTGATATTGCAGTTAATTCGCTTAGTAAGTTGTTTTTGTTGTGGGAAAATTCTTGTTGTCAGCTCTTGGGTGTACCTGTGTGAGAACAAAGTGAACTCTGTGGCTTTTGATTCTGTATTGTCCAGAAGGACAGATGTCCGTGTTGCCGCTCTGAAATAAAGTTTTAAATTAGACTTCTGAGTTCTCTTGAATATGAAGCCCGACTGCATTCTCATTACTTATAGCTGTTGAACTTTCTCCTTGTGAAGGAGTTTTATAAAAAATGGATTACATATATATATATATATATATATATATATATATATATATATATATATATATATATATATATATAGGGCTTTTAAATTACTTTAAAATTTTGATGTGTGTGTGTGTGTGTGTGTGTGTGTTTAGATAACATAATATCGCTTGCTTATAGAGTTAACTAATTTTATTTTCTATTTTTCAGACTTATTTTCATTAAATTATAATACAATACTAATAAAGGTAATTGCTGTGCTAGAAAAGAAGGGAAAATAGTAATTGTACTATATTTATGAAATTCCTCTTTTTGTTTTAACCCTTTAAAGGTCACTATTATAAACTCTTTGGGATTTAATGAAATTATTTCATAAAGGGTATCTCTAAACTATAAATGTAACTGCATAATTTTTTTTACATATCTTTGAGGGGGGGAATTTAAGGGGTGGTTAAAATGCAAAATCCAGCCCCTAGTACGGAGTGAAAATAATGTTTAATTATGCTGCGGGAACATGATTGTTATGTAAAAGGGTATGATAAAGAAAAACTAACCAATTTACCCCCGAAAGATGGCCATATAGTACAGCGTTGCTTTTAGGTACTGGAATTCATGGGTTAAATTCCCACTGCAGGTATGGATGTTCGTAGCATTTCGGAATCGGCCTTAAGCTGTTATTCTCGGTCTTATTCACACTCGTGTTGAAAAACAGTAGACCGTAGCAAATATAAACAGTTTATAGTGTGGTTTGGTAGACATTTACTTGGGCTTATAAGTAAAAAAAAATCATATTACTGACTTTTCCAGGAAAAGTAAGTTTAACCACGTTTATTTGAAATGAAGTATAGCGCTCTTGTATACTCTGTTGTGAGTTGAAAATGTTATAAACATAGAGAGCCTAAAAGCCCATCTTATGTCTTTCAAAAGCAGAGAAAGAATTTAACATGTGGTTTCGCTCCGAAACCACTCTCCGTTTAAAGGGTTAAAGCAAATTTGCCATATAATAATTGATAGAAAAAATATACAAAGCAATAATATTTTTATGAAACCCGGGCAGGGTTGACTCAGCCTTTCATCCCTTCAGTGGGTAGATGCGTACTTGGGAACTAATTGAACTGCGAAATATACCATCCTGGCTCATCCCGACTCGGGCATTGCTAAATTTTACACTGTGCCCGAGCTACACTCGGCACTTTTACACAATCTTTCCCGAATTATTTCACATGTGCTTTTTATGGTTTCGAATACTTTTGTTTACTTTTCTAGCTGCTAGATTATTTGCAGCTCAAAGAGAAACAGTAGAGGGAAGAAGGTAAGGAGAGAAACAAAGTTCTACTGTTCAGATTGTGATGTTGGACTCTGTGCAGTACCATGTTTTCGATTGTATCATACACTACCAAATTTTGATTAATAATTTCATAATCATTCATGAAAAAGTATAGGACATAAATAAAATTCAAATCAAGATAAAAACTAGGTATTCTAAGCTTTTTATTTATAGTTAGTGTGAATTGACTCCAAAGTCTAATGATTTATGCGAACAGAAAGCCAATTATACATGTAAATTACTCATTTATGTAAATTGATTTTTTACATTAATTTTTAGGAAATTTTGTATGAGAATGATGCTATTATGTTTAAAAAGCTATGTATGTATAAAAATAAGCATAAAAATGGACATTTTTGACCCATAATCCCGAAATAAAATTAACCTGGAAGGGGCTAAACACTGGGGGTTCCGCGTAAGATTGACTACCTAACCGGAACATATGCTTCGCACCCCATGACCCTTGGTCACGTAAAGAGAGATTGGCACCGTACGCCCTTGCCCCCCAAGGGGCTGTTGCGTCCAGGAGAGTAATATTTTTTTATGATAACAGGCAGTTAAATTTCTCATTCCTCAAAATTTATTATTATGTATAGGATAATTCATATACATATAGTCTGTCATTAATAGGACAAAACTCATATCAGAAAATTGAGGAGGAGTGTACATGGTAGTTTTTTACACGATAAGATGTAAGTATAATCGTAATATTATATTTATCGTTATTTTTTTTAATTGTTACTCTCCCTGTTTTGATACTTTACGTACTAAATAAATAATGTAGTTTTTCTTATAGTTTTAGTGGCAACTATAAAAATGTTTATTTACGAAACAAATATAATGTATGACTATATAGAATTTAGGATTTAGTAGATTTTATTTTATTTATCTAT
>JAGEOH010001646.1:0-15000 GCA_032207245.1 Pardosa pseudoannulata | reverse complement strand
TTTTTTTTTATGTTTATTAAAATAAGTGTATGTAATATGTATTTATTGTTGTATGTAATAATCCTGAAGGGGGTAGGGGGCAGGAACTCCCTTCAAAAATTTTTAATTTGTCTTAAAGAATTTTTAAATATTTATGTTCTATACAAACGCATTATAAAACTCATTTTTAGTGTGATCATAGTTCTTAAATAGTAAAAATTTGTAAAATATATACTGTGTCACTTTCTGTAGAATTTTGTAATAGCTTTAGTTTCTTCAAAGCCATGTGGTGCCGTCCTGTTTTTTTTTTTTTTTTTTTTTTGGGGGGGGGGGGGGGTTTAGAAAACACCATTTTAGTTTGGCGACTTTCAGAAAATGAGGTATTTGCCAAGATCGCCAAGGAAAAAACATGGCGGCCGGAAGCGCTGTAGATATCTCACTGCTCCCCCTTCTTGTTTTGGCGATATTTTTTGGCGTTAATAGTGCCAACTTGCATTTAACATATGACGATAAACATCCATGAGAGCAATTAAAGTACAATAAAAACACAAACATAAGTTACATAAATAAATATTAAAATAATAAAAAAAAACACAGTATAGATATACAGCATAGATATATAAATATACAGATAGACAGTATAGATAAAATTTATACACAGATTGTATCCATTTTTTTCAATTTTCAAATGCATGGAAAACATTTTTTAAATTTTCTAAATCATGCTCAAATTTAAAAGAAATTATAGGTACTTACTTTATAAAAGCAATGCAAAAGCAATAAAAAGTATACTCTATAAGTAATAAAATATTTAAAACAGCATACAAAAATTTTATACACAGTTACAGTCGGAAAATCCCTTAAGTTGCCATATGTGAGAAAATTCGCCTACTTGGCAATGATAAATATAGGTAAAGAATGAAATTCCAGTGGTCCCCAAAACTGCAGAGAGACTACAAACCGGGGGTTTGACACAAGCACAGGGTACCTCTGCCAACTTAGCGTTAAAGCTCAGAGCATGGCAGCCTAATATTTTCTTCTGATCTCGCCGTTTCTACACAATCTGTATCTATATTTTGATTTATATTATATTGGTATCGAACTCTCCTTGAAAAACTCTTTTCTTATGTATTAAATGTACGTAATGCTTAAAAAATTAGATATATGGGACCATTTATGACTAATTTTTAATAATTTAGAGCTGTTGGCTTTGTAAACTGTTGAGAATTTAATTGACCATAAATATAAATGCCCAGTTTTTAAGTGGTTTTGGTTAAGTAAGAGTATATAATTCTATTACAGTGAAATACTCTGCATCCAATAAAGTCGCCAGAAAAAGAAGCAGTACAATATTCGGATGGAATACATTTGTATTTTAGTAAACATCGCCAATAATTTCCCAGACTTAGCAAGGGTCACCCTATTCTTAACTATTACCCAAACCGGGAAAGACACACTCAAAGATTAAAACCCGAATGACCTCTCGCTGTTCGACAAGGAAACCTGCTTACAGGAATCACCATGTGATCAAAACCTGCTAGAATGCTAAAATGCCACCTAGCTAGATGAACACCAGCTGCTACCTACAAATGTTCAACGCCATTTGCAGATATCTGTTGAACAGAAAATTTCGTCTAGAACATAATACAAAATTAACTTCAACATTGTGCACGTATAAGCACAAAAAGCTTTAAGGTATCATCTTGAAAAAACAACTTCCTGTGTTGATTCTCTTCCACTTGTCCTTCTTGGATTACGAATAGTAGTGAAAGAGGACTTAGGGTTTTCTTCTGCAGAAATAATCTATCTCTCTCCAATATGTCTACCGGGAGAATTCTTCTCATCCCCTCCCACTATCAATTACCCTGACCTAATTCATAAGCTTCAAAACAAAGTGAGGCAAATTAAACCAGTCCCTACGACCACTCATGGAGGTAAAGCAATCTTTGTATCCGGTGAACTGAGCACTTGTTCACATGTATTCATTCTCAATACTCGTACAATTTATGCTTTGCAACCAACTTACTAGGGCCCATTTCTCGTCAAATCGCGTATGGATAAATATTTTGACATTGACGTAAATGGAATTATTAAACGTGTGTCTATCGACCGTTTAAAGCCTTGTTTTCTCCTGAAAGACACATCTTCGGAAACACACAAGATACCAATAAGAAGTCCTCATCGACTGTTCCATCTATTCCACCGTCTGTCTTGAATGAGACTTCTGACACCAAAACGATCATACATACAAGGAAAGGAAGAAAAGTCAGATTCCCATTCAAACTAGAAGATTATGTACTATAATCGTTTTCCCTGGAAGGGGGTATGTAGCGATACCTCGTGGATTGTATTTCGTTTACCTTTCACTTCCGCTGTTCAGCTTGTTTTTAATGGCAAGATTTGTATTCTCTTTTGTTGTTGAGATTGATCCCATTCTTTTTAAGTAAAATATAATAAAGTTTTACTAGCAAAGTTTTAATAAGAGCTCATTTTATTATAATTAAATACAGTCTCTTCATATACAAGGAATTTTTAAAATTCCATACCTGAAATCTACAAAACTGATTAGTTAAAACACCAAATCCAATCCCAATTTAAAAGAAAAATGAAAAAACTGAATATGAGCAGAAGCCAGTAAAGTAGTTTTTCTGTCAAAACTCTTGGAGTTGATTTCTTTCACTTGCATTTTTACATTATCTCTAAGGCGCCCTTTGTTCTTCCTGCGTCTTTATTTTTTAGAGGTCATGACTTTTAATTACTTTTTTTCTAACGTGGTACGAATTTTTACCTTATAGAATCAACATTCTTTATCGCCACTTCCTCTGAAGACGTATAATTTATTAATTAGGATTTTATAATTTTTAATTCAAGTTTAAATCCTAGTATAAGATTACTTCAATTTTAGGCTTGCCGGAAGAACAGGGTTCCCCCGCCAACTTGGCGATAAATCTCTGAGCATGGTAGCCTAACATTTTTTCCTGATCTCTCTTATCCTAACAATCTGTATCTATATTTTAATTTATATTATACTAGCTGCTTCGCACCCAGCCTTCGGTCTGGGTTTTAAAATATTTCGATGAAAGATTTAGAACCACTATTAAAGATAATAAGACGTATTAATAGAAATGCTGAATAAATCTCGTATGTTTCAGATTGTTGACGATTATAACAGTTTATTAATAGCTGAATGTCCAGTAAGTGCACTGCGTTGCCCGTGAGTCGGTGGATAATAATTCCCAATTCCACGACTTTTTTTAATGTAGGAGTCAAATTTCAAAATACTGTGGAGAGTAATATATATGTACTGTTCTGAATTTAAAAAAAAAAATTAAATAAAATAAATTTAAATTTTAAAATTAAAACATAACAATTTTATGTTTAAAATTAAACATAAAAATTAAATTTTAAACAACAAAACCTATGACGAAAACTTTTCCTTTAAAAAATGGCAATTGTGAAATAAAAAAAAAATTGATAGAACATGGCGAATTTGTAATTATTGAATATAAAAATCCAGCCAACATATAAAAGAAAAAATACTAACTTCTTAAAACTTTCGAGAAAGTAAAAGAAAGATTTACATATTTTGATGCAGTAAAAAATTTAGCTATTAAAAATAAAATAATTTTGATACTGTGATATTTCAAAGAGAAAAAGTTATTGCGTATGACAAATATTTGTAACTATAGGCAATAAATGGCACCATTCGTTACATATTTTAATTAATATACTTTTAACTGAGTATAATTACGGTATTTTAATGGTGGAAAGAGTTTAAGCATTCAGCGGGTTGGGCGAAGTAATGCATCCAGATGTTTTTATGTTTATAAATGCATTTACTTACACTCGAATTTTAATGGTATATGTATACAAATATATTATAAAGAAATATATCAAAACTAAGGTCTTGAAAAATGCTTCAAGAATATGATAAATCACTAACAAAAATACCAAAATGTGCTGTAGTTCAAATTTTACAAACAACGGTTTGGCAGGATAGGCGATAGTTGTTCTGCATTAATGTCAATTCTATTACCAAATATCGGGCGAAAACGACGACAGCAATGAAAATAGGGTCATTGTTTTCAACGCCAACTCAACAGTTAAAATGACTGTACTACATACTTAAAACGGTGTTTTTGTTGGTTTTAAAATAATATATTTCGAACTAATTAGAATATCAGAACACGATTGACCGAAATTATTACCTTAAGTAATTCTGATAAGCCTAATTATTAATAGATGTTAGTGCGGTCTCAGAATTGGATAAATTAAAATGGCGCAATTGAATTGACAATGAAAGAAAAATACCAAATATTGATAAAATTGAACTAAGCACATAAGGTTAAAAGCCGAAAACAATTATATTACCTGAAAGCGTTATCATAAGAATGAAGTTACTTGATGGATTTCAATTTTTATAACACGTAATTAAAATAAATATATACCGAACGTTCATCAAGCTTATTTAAGAATAGGTGAAGTACAGAATGACGTCTTAAATTTGGATAAATAAAAATGGCGCAATTGAATTTAAAATGAAAGAAATATACCAAATTAATATTGATAAAACGATATAAGTATATAAGTCTAAAACGCCTAGAAGAATTATATTATTTGAAATCAAATTTTAAACTTTAATCTAAAGTGGCTACAATATCTCAACATTTCATAA
The DNA here is from genome assembly GCA_032207245.1 of Pardosa pseudoannulata. Lineage (NCBI taxonomy): Eukaryota > Metazoa > Arthropoda > Arachnida > Araneae > Lycosidae > Pardosa > Pardosa pseudoannulata. The sequence continues at coordinate 10,346 of JAGEOH010001646.1, read as the reverse complement.
TTGCCATTTCTAAATTGAAAATTTATTTGTTCCCTGTATATCACTTGCCAATTTTTTCTCTAGTGTAGTTGAGTTTTAGATAACAAAACCTATAACCATATGATAGTTTTTATTTAATAAATGGCAACTGCGAAATGAAAACAAATTTGATAGAACATGGCACGTTTTTAATTACTGAAAATAAAAATCTCGCCAAGCAAATAAAATAGAAAAAAGAAGGGATTTTCTAAACAAAAATGAGTTTACCGTTTATCAGATAAGAAAATAGTCTTATATACATAAATGCCATCATATATTTATATACTTACACTGAAATTTAAATAGCGTAGATACGTTTTTGTATTTCCTGAATACCAAATATCTTGCGATAATAATGCCAACAATGAATAACACTGCCATATTTAGACGCCAACTCAACAACGGAAATCTCGTTTCGCAAAATTAAACTGCCATTTTGTTCGGTTTTTCGTCAGTATCTTTCGAACTAATTGAAATATATTAAAGCAAGTGGGCGAAATGACATCCCTGGATCGTTCCACGTCTTTTGGTACTTTTTGCGCCCGTCTGCGTCAAACGGTTCGCAAGGAGATAGACACACATAAACATACATACTTACATAGATAGTCATAGTGTGGCAGCGCGCAGCGGCCATCTGCGCGCGCACCTTTTGTTTCAGTGGAAAAAGGACAGACTGTTAGTTTTCCGTTATGTTGTGTGGTGTGTGTGCGAGGGCCTCCTGCTCTCTGCATTTTTAGTAATGTTAAATATTAAGTAAACCTGTAAATATGTGTAAATATCTTAATAATTAAACGTAATTTGTTAAATGTAGACATTTTTGTTCCTGTGTTGGATTTATAGTGTTACAGATTGGCGCCCAACCCGTGGCTCGAAACACGAAGCCGAAGACATGACAACAGATAAGTGATTTCTTTTCTTTTTGACAAGCACTCAAGGAACTTTATTAATTTTGTCATCCTGACAAATGAAGAAGAGATTCTGATTTGAATTCACCCTGAATTCGTTTTGTTTTATTATGATCATCCAGATCAAATTTAAATACCGCATGCCAGTTCCTTTAGTGCCTGAAGATTGAAATTTGAATAGTTTGTGTTTCGGTCCAAGTTTTGAATTTTATTTTTCTTAACATTTTTATTATTAGGACTTATGGATATTGTTAATTTCAATTGTTTTGATTAAGAATTCATAAAGATAGTTAATATTTCAGTGTTGAATATTGGTGCAAGTTCAATTTAATTTGGATTTTTGTATTAATAACAAAAGATATTGCTCAGGTTAATGTTCTTTTTTTTGTGTTGCTTATTATTTAATTTTCCATCGATGATTCTTTTTAATAGAAATATTATGTATCTGAAATATTTGTATAATTAAGAAGTATTATTTTATTCCTTCAAATTTATTGATACTTCCGGTTTCAAATCGGAATAATATAGTTTAGTTGATTAATCAGATGTATGCATATTATGTCATTCTAATGAGCCATTCTCGCAGTAATTGAGTTTTACCATTAATTTTAAGTTTGGCCTGAAAAGAATAAAAATGGCATATCTTGCTAGAGGTAAAAAATGCGACCTTTTGGTTTTGGCCGCAGAATTAGGCATCGAGTTGGAACCCGACGCCACAGTAATAAAAATTAAAGATGTTATAACCGGATGTACTTCATATGACGAAGAATTCACAAAAACATTGTTGGATACAATCATTAGCACCAGAAAAGAATCCGAAGTAAAAGAAAAGGAAGCAGAAACCGAAAGACGGCAAATGGAATTTGAATTAGAGAAACTAAAGTTACAAAATTTAAATCATGCTTCGAAAACAGGAACCGTTCTTACCGATAGTGATACGGATGTATCTAAATTTGAAATTAAAGGGTTAATCCCTCAGTTTGACCCGAAGGTAGATGACATTAGTACGTTTTTAAACCTTTTCGAGAGACAACTGTCATTTTTGAAAATACCAGAATCAAAATGGGTGGTATATCTGATCGGGCTTTTACCTATTGAAATTTCAAAATTAATTGCTATAGAATCGGATTCTCCGGATAAACCACCGGAATATGGGGAAATAAAAAAAATTTTATTACGTCGATTCAAGATGAGTGCAGAGAAATTCCGACAATTTTTCGTCCAACACAGAAAAAATCCAGACTCCACGTGGAGAGATTATTTCTATGATTTGAGAAAATTTTTTGAAGGTTGGCTCAGTGAGCTTAATATCACTACATTTGATCAGTTAAAAGATCTAATAATTTCTGATCAAATCAAAAAGAAGTGTCCTCCGGATTACAAAGATCATTTTTTAGATCACTGGAGTGAATTGAGCGATCCAGTTGCTTTAGTTGATAAGCTAGATGCTTATGAAGAAAGTAGAAACTTAAAAGGTAGAAACACGAACCATGAACAACATAGAATGGAAAATTCTAAGCCGAGTAACAATTTAAGAAATTTTAAGAATAGTGTTAATTATAAATACTCAACGAATAGAACTGTTAATAAAATTAACGAAAGACCTATTAGCTGCTATGGCTGTGGGAAACCTGGTTTCATAAAGGCAAAATGCCCTACGTGTTCCCCAAACATTAAAGTTGATTCCGCCCAGGTTAGTTGCTTGAAATTTCAAACGTGTGCGATACAAGAACCCAAGGCAATGTTAATGAAGATTAAAATAAATGGTATGTGGGGTTTAGCATGTGCTGACACTGGAGCCAGCCACACTGTTGCTGGAGAAACCCTGTATAACCTCCTCCGAGAACAAGGGGTAATTTTTCGTAAAGTGAATTTAAATATAACACTCGCGGACGGAGTGCCGAAATTCTCTGAAGTTTATAATACCGAAATAGACATTGAATTGTTAGGGAAAAGAATTCCTACTACACTATTTGTGTTACCTACAGCTAAGGACAATCGAACTCTCCTTGGTACTGATTTTTTATCCAAAGCTGGTGTTAGCTTGGATACTCAGAACAGGAAATGGTATTTCAACAGTAATCCTAGGAAAAAATTCAATTTTGAGAAAGATACATTTATACCAGCTTGTGTGCCACATAAAAACTCTTTCGAATCCTCAGGTAATTCGCAAAACATTAGCACTATATCATCCGATAAAATTATTGTGTCTCCTGAGCTGAACATTTGCGTTTTGAAAGAAACTGAAGGCAGTCACTTATCTGCCGAGGAAAGGTTACAATTATGTAAACTGTTAGAAATGTTTACGGATATCTTTCAGCCAGGGGAAGAGCCTACACCTAGAATTAAACATTATATAGACACTGGTAATAATCTCCCTGTAGCTATGCCACCATATCGCATGTCTCCATTAAAGAAGGACATTCTTAAGAAAGAGTTAGAGAATCTTTTGGCCAATGGCACAATTGAAGAATGTGAGTCACCGTATGCCTCACCAGTGGTGCTAGTTCCAAAACCTAATGGTCAATTTCGCCTTTGTGTGGACTACAGAAAGTTGAATTCCACTATAAAAACTGATAAATACCCTCTGCCTAGAATGGATGATTTGCTCCATGAAGCTAAACATACTCCTTACATGTCAACCATAGATTTAAGATCCGGATATCACCAAATCGAGGTAAATCCCACTGACCGAGATAAAACAGCTTTCGTGTGCCCTTTTGGTACTTACAGATATTGCCGCATGCCTTTTGGGCTTAAAAATGCTCCGGCGACATTTCAAAGACTAATCGATAACTTCAGAAACTCCCTGAATGATGTTTTGGTTCTGTCGTACTTAGATGACATAATAATTTTATCTGAAACTTTCGAGAAGCATATTGATGATTTAGGAAAAGTATTATCAAAATTGCGTGAGTTTAAATTACATGCTAACAGAGAGAAGTGTAATTTCGCCTGTAACCGAGTGAAATACTTGGGACACTACATTACCAATTCTGGTCTTGAAGTTGACCCAGATAAGGTTGCCGCCATTCAAAATTTACCATCTCCCAGGAATTTAAAGCAAGTCCAATCCTTTTTGCAAACTTGCTCGTGGTATAGAAGATTTGTACCGAACTTTTCTGACATAGCAAGGCCCTTAAGTAATCTCACGAAGAAAAATAGCCCTTGGAAATGGGGAAAAGAAGAGGAAAACGCATTTAAAACCCTAAAACATCATCTGATTAGTCCTCCTGTTCTACGACAAAATGACCCAAATAAGCCATACATCTTGCGAACCGATGCTAGCAACTACGCGCTTGGAGCAGTGCTGTTGCAAGGTGAGGGAGCTGAGGAGCACCCTATTGAATATGCGAGCAGACTATTAAACGATGCAGAACGGAACTATACAACCACAGAACGAGAAGCGTTGGCAGTGGTTTGGGGCCTAAATAAATTTCGGGGATACATCGAGGGACAAGATATAACAGTGACATCAGATCATCAACCTCTTCGTTGGCTAATGAGTTTAAAATCTCCAACTGGAAGACTTGCTCGTTGGGCTTTGCAAGTCCAGTCGTTTGCCCCAAAGATGGAATACATACCTGGAAGAGCCAACGTTGTGGCAGATCTCTTGTCAAGACCTTTCTGCCAACACGCTGAAGAATGTTGCCAATTCTGCAAAATTGCCATTGATATGCCAACACGAAGTCCCAGAGAATTACGAGAAGAACAACTTAAGGACGCAGACCTTAAAAAGATCATTGAATCATTTGAGAGTCCTGCTAAAGATGAAAATTTTACAAATTGGCTAAATCGGGGATATTTGTTGAATCAAGGAGTCTTATACCGATATTCACCAGAAGCAGAGACAGAAGAAGCCCAGTTAGTAGTGCCAAAGCATGAATGTGAAAGAATACTGAAAGAATATCATGATGCCCCAATGGCGGGACATTATGGTGTAGAAGGAACACTATGTAAGATAGCGAAGCGGTACTACTGGACTGGCATGCGTAGATACATTACAGAGTACATAAAGAATTGTGAAGATTGTTGCCGATTTAAAGCTAGTAATCAGAAACCTTCAGGTTTGCTACAAACACCTGTATATAACCAACGTTTTGAATCAATTTCAATTGACTTATTTGGACCATTACCCAAGAGTCCTGATGGTAAAAAATGGATATTTATAGTAGAAGACTGCGCTACTAGATGGACTGAACTTTTCGCATTAGAACATGCTACAGCTAGGGAATGTGCTATCACCCTGATAGAAGAAGTTTATTTACGTTATGGATTCCCAAGAAGAATAATAAGTGACAATGGAAGTCAGTTTGTTAGTTCAGTGATGCAGCAAGTTTGTTATCTTCTTAATATAGATCAGGTGTTAACCCCGGTATATCACCCACGGGCAAACCCGGTGGAGAGGAAGAACCGAGACTTAAAACCAAGATTGGCAATCCTTGTCAAAGGTAACCACACTATTTGGAGTGAGAAACTCCCAACCATACGTTTTGCCCTGAACACAGCAAGATGCGACACAACAGGTGAAACAGCAGCATTTCTTATGTTCGGAAGAGAGCTTCGAACAACAGACGATGTTACTCGCGACCTTCGAGCTATTATCTCAAATGACAACTTCGTGCCCGAGATAACGCCCTATTTGAAACGTTTGGCAAATTATATGAATCAGTTGAAATCTGATATAGAATTGAAACAGGATAAAAATAAATTTTATGCTGATAAACATTTCAGAAAAACGCCTCAATTCAAAACAGGTGATAAAGTGTGGGTAACTCTCCACCCCAAAAGTCAAACCAAATCCGAAAGAACAGCTAAATTTATGCCACGACGCGATGGCCCATATGTTATTTATAAAGTACAATCTCCTACATCTTATTTGATTGCTGCCCAAAATAATCCTTTTACTCCCATAGGTAAATACCATTCATCATGCCTCCAACCTTATAGAGGGCAAGGGCAGAGCAACCCAATGTTGCCCCTGAAAAGAAGAGGTCGTCCAGTTGCTGAAAGTAATCAACAGCCAGACTCTACCCCAGTCAGAAGATCTCCTAGACTGCACCCATCGACATGAGGACATTAGTCGATGGTTGAGGGGAAGAGTGTAGCAGCGCGCAACGGCCATCTGCGCGCGCACCTTTTTGTTTTAGTGGAAAAGGACAGACTGTTAGTTTTCCGTTATGTGGTGTGCTGGTGTGTGCGAGGGCCTCCTGCTCTCTGCATTCTCAATAATGTTAATTGTTAAGTAAACTTGTAAATATGTGTAAATATCTTAATAATTAAACGTAAATTGTTAAATGTAGATAGTTTGTGTTGGATTTATAGTGTTACAAAAGCAATTAAGATGATAATTATAAACTGTGATACTGTAATTCTATTTAAGAGAATAGAGGTAAGATAATGTATTTCAAACGGGACCAGAATAATAGCTGCTAACTACAAAATTATTATCTTGTATTAGAAATTTACTTACATTTACATTTGGAGTTACTACGTTAACCGTAAACTTATGTTAGAATATATTTTAAGTTTATGTAAAAGCAATTAAGATGATAATTATAAACTGTGATACTGTAATTCTATTTAAGAGAATAAAGGTTAAGATAATGTTGTTTAAACGGGACCACAATAAACAGCTGCTAACTACAAAATTACACTTTATTAGAAATTTATTACATTTACATTTATTATATAACCATAAATATGTTGAATATATGTTAATGTTTGTGAAAGCAATTCAGATGAAATTATAAACTGTGAAAATGTAATTCTATTTAAGAGAATATATAAGATAATGTTGTTTCAACGTTTCAATCGTGAAATCCGTCTTATTACACACACACATACAAACACACAACACACATATAAATACAAAACACACACACATATATAATATATAAATATAAACATATATACGTATATATAATATATAAATATATATATATATATATATATATATATATATATATATATATATATATACATATACATATACATACATATATATATAAATATATATATATATATATATATATATAATATATAAATATATATATTGTAGATATTTTTATCATCATTCCGAAAGCACAAAATGAGACACACACAAATTAAAATTTTAAATAACATCGTTATAGTTCATCTGTATATTTCATCTTTTTATGTATTTTTGACAGCATCTCTCCTCCGACCACAAATACTAAATAAAAATGCAAAGCTTTATGAATATATGTTTGCTGAATATATTAAAAGTATCTCTTTCTGATAAAATTATTAAAAGATGCAAAACATTTTTATATTATTAACTAAAAGTTATTAATCTTTATATACATATAGATTGAACTATAAATAAATGAATTCCAATAAACATCTTTTAAAAGTATATAAATTTTAATTTACCTTTTTGGATGTTTTATTAATGTAAAAAGTATTTCTTGTGCTTTAATGTTCGAATTAGTAACTTAATAAAGTTTGAATATTTCATTGAAATAGTTTGAATATATCTTTGTTGATTGAAAATTTATATAAAAAGTTTTAAAATCTGATCTTTGTATTTTTTAAATTAAACTGACTTAATAATCTAATAGAAATCGACATTATAAATAAATAAACAGATATTTTTAAATGTATTGGCAGAGAGTTAAGTATTAAGTGAAAGTAAGTTTAACACTAATTTGCAGATGCTGATCATAACCTATTTTTACTGAAGTGAACCAATGTTCTGTAAGAAAAGTGTTACTTGGCAAATCTGCTTTATATTATATTTTTAATTGCAGTAAAAATGAATGTCTTATTTGTTTTATGTTGTTTTATTTTCGAAATTGCATATGTTGTTAGTGTAATATAATCTAAAACTAACCTCATTTTTAAAATTAATTTTTATTAAGACTAAAGTTTGGAAGCAAAACAGTGTTTGATAAAGTAAACTGAAATCAAATCCATTATACACTACTAATATTTCTCTTAAACTTTAATATTAGTCTTAAACTTTAATAAACTATAATATCTCTCTTATACTATACATACATTTAACACTAAATTTACGGATGTTGATTATATACCTATTTTTACTGAAGTGAACCTCATACAAAAAAACTGAAGTTTGTTTAAAAGAAAATAGTTTCCAAATTAATTTAAATGAAAGTTTATTATCAAAAAACTCATATAAAATCTCTTTTCATTTTCACATTCATATAAAATGTGTTTCAAATACACATAAAATCTGTTCTCCAAACATATTTTCCGCAAACATTTCTATTACATTTAGCACAATGGTTTCTACATCTGTTTCTTTTTGCATGATTGTTGAATTTGACAATTCTTCCGTGCGTCAGTAGCATCATTAGAATGGATGTGTTCTCGACTTCTTCTCTATATTTATATTAGGTCTTCAGCCAATCGAAAAATAAAATCTTTTCGTGAAATATTTACATGAGTTGTTTCTTTTTACAGAATCCAAGCATTGATAGCTGTTAAATCTAAAATGCTGTAGAAAACTATAGAGGCCATCTGCGTGAATGAGAAGAGAAACAAATCACGTGCGACTTGACTGTTGCCTAGGCCTAAAGAACCAATAAATGTCATGTTATTAATGAGAAAACAAATTGGTTCACAACCGTGAAAATAGGTATACCCCATTTGATAATGCGAAGGAAGGGGTCTGCGGGGAAGATGAATGAAAGTTTACATATATTTTATTACTTACCTAAAAATCAATTTATGTTTTTGAAAAGTGATATTAAAGTTTATATATGTGCAGTAATCAAATTTTTTAATGAGTCAAATTGGCTCGGTCTATAAATTTAGTGCTTATGAAGAAGATAATTTTAATAATTCAAAAATATTTAATTATCTGAGTTTGAAAATCATTGAAGGCTTTCGGAAAGTTAATATCTTTTTTCAGCAATGTAACATAAAATTCAAAAAATGTAAGAAAGTACAAATATATCGAGAAATTATGCAGACAGCTGTTTCGTTCCTTCGAGCAAGCAACATTCTCAATGCGAGACTACTCAGCTTATAAAAGTGGATTGAGCGAGGGGTGAGACTTACTAGGCAGTGGTGCAACTGGATTCTACTGGCCATATCCAGGTATTTCTAACAGTAAACTTAAAAATGACAACGAACACAGAAAATAGACAGCAAAAGATGAATGAGAGAGATAAGAGGGTGGATTCAAAAGTTCAAAACACAAAAAATCTAGAGAGATTAGAAAGTTTAGGAATAGGAAATACAAAATATTTTTGTGGCCAGGGACATCGTACTCTGTGATGACGAGAAGAGGAATGAATACTTTTGTCATTCCGGGTGATTCAATCGCCCATCTGAAGACAAAATACAAGGAATCGACCAATTTAATTTCACTGAAATAGTAGATGGAAAAGGAGCACGAGAGCATAAAGTATGGCCGATTTTACATTATTTTAAAATTTTCCTTACATTTAAAAAATATTTTAGGCCTTTTTGACAAGTTTTTCACTTTTTAATAAAAGACATAACAGCAAACAGAAGGGAACAAATAAAAGAAAGGAACAAATGAAGACAAGCATTGACGCAATGGAAATTCCATGCGAAGGCTGTGAGGAATCTAGAAAAAAAGCCATTAGAGGCTGGTGGAGGGGTTTGGGATAAGACCCGAAAAAGAACGCTAACACGCGTTAATTAAAGGTCTTAACCCTAATCATGTTAGACTTAGTTTTCTTAAGTTTGGTTAGGATCTCTTCGAAATCGTTGATTCACATAAGATTTCGTTAAATAACAATTTTGCCTAAATGGTTTGAAGAATTTGTGAAAAGGTTATTTTTAGAGTGGTAACGGGCCTAAGGGGTTGCTATAGGTGGGGAGCGGAGCAACAGGAAACCAATGGGTTAAACACTTATGCTCGCTCTAACAAATGACACATGTACTAGAAAAGAAAAAAGGAAACACGAAACAAGCAAAAGAGGGAAAGAATGAAGTCAGGAAATTTAATTGTTTAATGCATTCAGATTTATTACATCCTAATACAGTGGACTCCGCTTAATGTGATCTCGGTTAATGTTATCAATCGCTTATTGTTATCGAAATCACTTGGTCCCGATTTTCTCTATTCATTTGTATGTTAAAATTATCGCTTTATGGGATCGTTACATCGGTTAATGGGATCAGTTTTCGAACCTCATTTTAACTGGCAAAGGAATATTCACAATATATTCAGAAGAAACCCATTCTTTTCTTTCCCTTCGCTGTTGTTTGAATTTCCAAGAATTCTTCTCTAACCTAGGGAAATGGGGAATTTGGAGTGGGAATTTACACGTTCCTGGAATTTTTCAGAAATACGCCACTGTTGGTGACCAATGGTTGTCAGACAAGCAAAAGGCAACACATTATTATCGGAGCTGAGAAGGAGCGTATTCACATTTTATGCCTTGCTCGCTTACATGCAGC
>JAGEOH010001645.1:0-15000 GCA_032207245.1 Pardosa pseudoannulata | reverse complement strand
TCCTTCGTATAAACTTCTGCCTCTTCAGCGAGTTTGTTGCACTTGATACAATTCGAAAAAAATTTCTGTCTGTAAAATAAATGCACACTACAACCTTGAAAGCTTTTTTTTTCAATAAACTCATAGGAACAGAACTTAAAGGAAGACCTTTATACATATCATTAAATCGAAAAATGTTTTCTTTTTTTTTCTCATATTGTATCTTTAAATTGATATCGAAAATATGTATTTTCAGCATATTTCATCTATAATTAATTTAATTAGGATCTATAAAGTCTTTATTTAAGTAAATTTAGTTTTCATAAAAAAATAAGATTTTTTTTACAGAGTGAAAAAACAGAGATTGTTCAAAAGTCATAACATTTTTCTGAAATATGCATAAATATGTAAGTATAAAAGTATGTATATATATATATATATATATATATATATATATATATATATATATATATATATATATGTGTGTGTGTGTGTGTGTGTGTGTGTGTGTGGTGTGTGTTATAAGACGGACATCACAATGAGTGGTTGCAGTCATGGCCCATAAAAATGACACCGTTTTAGCTAAAGACTTTTATTAACATAACGTTGGAGGTAGGGTTCCCACTTCATCATAGGGACAGGACAGACGGAAGGGTCAACTAGAATAAAGTTATAAGTAAAAGGTCTTTAACACATGGGTCAACATCTGTGAGAAAATCTCTAGGAAAATCTGCCTCCGATAACGGAAATCTCCTTTCTGTTTGGAAATTTCCTAAATTGTCCGCTAGGGCAATGTAGAATTATAATTGGTTAGACCTCTTTCTCTGAGTCCGTAAACTGTAGCAAAAATGGTCAATTTAGGTTAGGGGTTATAAATGGGAAAGCAAAAGGAAGCAGGAATATTTAGCCCTTGGCTTAAGTTTTAAAAAACCCTGAGAATTTTCTTAGCTTGTCTTAGGGATTTTATGAACAATGCCTACATTAGTTTCACGATCCAGTTTACTTTTCCATATATATATATATATATATATATATATATATATATATATATATATATATATATATATATATATATATATATATATATATATATATATATATATATATATATATATATATATATATATATATATTTATATATATATATATATATATATATATATATATATATATATATATATATATATATATATATTTATATATAGGTATATATATATATATATATATATATATATATATATATATATATATATATATATATATATATACATACATACATAATCGTTGATTAATTTGTAAATATATAAATATTACTGACATAAACGAGTGTTCTGTTGTTAATAACGATGGCGGTAAACTCATTCCAATTTATTACGGTTTTAATGACTTTCAAATTTACTTACTATATATAAAAGTACTGTTTCATAAATACTTTATTCCAATTTTATATTCTAATGTTATATTGAATTATGCTTTTTGGTATATTTTCAGAGTGAAAAAGTTTTAAATTATCTTTGAAGTGGAAAAAGTTAATGGTACAATTTTTTGAACATATCATTTATTTTTTAACATCGTTGTTAATTCATCTCAGGTAACACTACAAAAATAGTGTATTATTATATTTGGGGTTAATTTGTAAATTATATATAACTATTTTTTGCTTTTAAGTATGTAAAAGTTTTTAAATACATCACGGGGAAAATTTAAAAAAAAAAAAAATTTTTATTTAATATTTCAAATTTCAAAAATTCTGAATAATTCTTTATCTTACTTACATTTTTTGTTTAATCGTACGTAAAAACTTCGGAGCCATTTTGATCGCCCACTAAGAAGTCAAGAGAAAACACTTTTTCTGCTGTTTCGTAAATCTATTAGAACGGCATATCTATAAACTGGAAAAATGTACAACTCGGGCAGGAACTGTATTACATATGTTGAAGATAGATGCAAGTAAAGTTTTTTAAATGATTATAATTGAAAAAAAAAATATTTTTTCAGATCGCTCCTTAATCAGCAGCAGAAAAGTAGCAGCTAACGTTGGAATTAAAACTTTTCAAGATGGCGCCGAGATAGTATTAAACTTTTAATTGTTACTTCTTTCTTTGTTTAATCCCTTGTTTGAAAAGTTGAGCTGTCTTGCATCGTTTTCATTGTTGAAACAATGTTTTATTGTTTCACATTCTTGTGTATAAAAAGAAACTATTGGATGACAATACGACAAAATATGCATTTATGCCTGTATATATGTATATAGGTTTCGCATCAAAGTAGGGTGCCCCCGCCAACTTTGATATTCGGATAATTAACCAACGGTTGAAAGTCGCCGTTGACCAATGAAATTGCAACATCTCGTTTTGGCTCCAAACCAGTGTATTTATGTGTCCCCAAGACATAAAAGACACTACTGTTATTATCTGTGCAACTATGATTGCACAGATTATAACACAATAAGCACAGTCTATAATAATATGTAATTTGTCTATGCCATGATTTTTTAGATGGATTATAGGAACTATTTCTTTGAAAAAAACTGTTTTTGATAAAAAAGAAAAATTTACAATACAACTATATTTTATCACTATATAATAGAAAAATTTTGAAATATACAAACTTCTGACATCTTTTTCTCTTAATTTCAAAGGCTTTTTCCAGTTATTGGTTTATTGAAAGAAATTTGAATTTCTTTTTGTTGAAGCATAATAAAAAGCCACAGATCGCAAACACATTTTATTGAAAACACCAAAATAATCAAGAAATACGAGGTACATTTAGCTTTTATAGATTTGTGTCCAGCCAATCAAGTTACAGGCAAAAACTAATTAAACACAGCCAATCAAAACACAAAAGGGTCAACTAAAGAAAACCTCGTTCGTCAAAGAAAGCTATTACTGATATACAACAATAATCATCCAAGTCGTCAAATATGAGTGCGATTATACATTTCAACACTCCCCCTTAATCGTACATTATACACATACATATTTAATTTTACAGTCATCAACACATGTATGCAAAAACAAAGCAAAATTTACATCTAGAAAAGTTTTAAACAGCTTAATGACAATAATTCATAAAATTTCGTTTTCATTTTAGGTAAAGCCTTAGTTAGCATGTCAGCAATTTGCACACCTGTTTGAATATATATTCAATTTTAATATCATATTCTTTAACAATCTTAGCAAACTTCAATTTTATATCAATATGCTTTAACCTACCTGAACTATTTTCGCTCATAATACTCTAATGCACGACTGATTGTCTTCAAAAATACAAAAATTTTTCACATTAGATATTTAGGTTACTACAGCTTTTGTCCACAACAAATCTTGAAGACCTTTACAGAGAGCAATTATCTCAGCTTCTGTTGACGAAAGTGCAATGCACTTTTGTTTAGTACAGCAAAACATTATAGGACAGTTTGCAAACATTATGTAGTAACCAGTAACTGATTTCCTATCTTGATTATCTGCCCCCCCCCAATCTGCATCCACATACAAAGATAAATCTGACTTTTCTAAGTCACACTTTTTGTACTCTAATTTTATATTGAAGGTGCTTTTCAAGTATCTAAGAATTCTCTTTAAGCCACACCAAGCTACATCGGTAGGATGTTCTTGCAGTTGACTTAAGCAATTAACTGCAAATAAGATATCTGGCCTGGAAACATATGCTAAATAATTATTGAGAAATCATCTACCATGTCTATTAGTATCACGTATGTTATTTGTTGTTACCTATTGGCAACGATGTATTTGTTGTTACCCGTTGGCAACGGTGGCAAACAGGAGTAATGATGGTGAAATATAATCAACAATAATTACATCAGTAATAGTGGTGAATTTTATGCAATTCATATATTTCTTTCTAATTAGTAACTAATTAGCTTAGGTTCAATAAATCAGATTAAAAATCGAAATCACTATTAACAAAAATAAAATTGTTTCAATTTTTTAAAAAAATTAGTTGCAAATTTAAATTAGTTCAGTTTTGCCGCAGTTGTGGAAACAGAATTTTCATTACGACAAAATTTAACAGAATGTCCTTTTCTTTTACAAAAATTGCAAAACAAATCTTTCTGGACACTCGAAAAAGCAGAGTTGTCCAAATTGGTGTAGTTGTTTTCATTTTTAAAATCAAATAAAAGAGCTTCAGAATCAATAAGTATTTTAGTGAAAAATTCCAAACTTAAAGTATCACTCTTACTTTAACATTTTCATATTCTTTTGGTAATGACATTAAAATATAAACTGTAACATCAACGTCACTAAACTCTGCTCTAGAAATACGTAGATCGCCAACCAAATTCATTATGTTGTCGATGTGCTGTCTCATTGGCACATTTTTCGCTTTTCTCATGGTCGCCAAACGTTTTCGCGTCAAGATCTGGCTAACTGCTCCTTTAGATTTATATGTAGCTTTCAATTTCTTCCATAGTTTACATGCTGTAGTTTCACTTTAAAGAGAAGCGAGAATATTATCAGTCAAAAACGAAAGTATTAAAGCATACGGTTTCTTTGACTGTAAAACATTATCTGCACTCGCTTCCACTTCTAAAAACGTATCCAATCCTTTCCCAGAAAACACGGATTGCACTCTTCTACACCATACAGTAAAATTAGTTCCGTCAAATGGAGCCACACCGAAAGCTTCTTTTTCTATTTTACTACCAATATTTAAAAAGGCCATATTTCACGAAAGCGAAAAGAAAAACACGTGAAGAACTGGCACTGCCGATCTGCTGAGTGAAAGTAAAAGCTAAATTTCAGAAACCACGCTCTGCTGTTGAAGCATAATAAAAAGCCGCAGATCACAAAAACATTTTATTGAAAACACCAAAATAATCAAGAAATTGAGCTATTGAAGAGTTGACCGGGGTACCTTGGCCGAAAGCCTTATCCCCTGTATATAATCAAGAAATACGAGGTACATTGTGCTTTTTCAACTCCTCTTCTTAGCCCACTCTCCTGTTTCTAATCATGGATCTTGTTGGTGCTTCAACCACATTTGGCAAAATTGGCGTGCTTGCAGCGTGGCGTTTGAAATCTGGCGAGGGGATCGTAACTCAACAAATTGATACGTAAACAAGAACAACATTTTGAGGAAAAATTTTACAAAAATTTTGAAAAAAAAAATGGAAAATACCAAGAGAAATTTAGTCCGAAGGGATGAGGGAGGGCAGGCGGGATCTCATCCAGCAAAAAACTCTTTGACTTAAAAGAAACTGTATTTTGAGTGAAGGTTGAAGAGGAGTTGTAAAATTGAAAATTTTTTTTCAAATCTCTTATATAGTTTTAAAGTCCTGCGTCCAGCCAATCAAATTACTACAGGCAAAAACTAATTAAACACAGCCAAACAAAACACAAAAGGGTCAACTAAAGAAAACCTCGTACATCAAAGAAAGCTATTACTTATATACAACAATAATCAGCCAAGTCGTCAAGTATGGGTGCGATTATATATTTCAACACTTTTCAAATAGGTTCTCACTTTGGTTTCTTATAAGCATTTCAGATAGATCTGTCTTGGTGGGAAAAAAGCTTAAATTTTATTTAACTTGTAGTAAAAAAAATTGATCTTACCATTAAAAGTTAAAATTACTTGATAAAAGAGGTTATTGCGTGTTACAGTCTGTGCAATCATGTTTCTTATTCTACGGTGGTGTGTTTTATATCTTGGCGAAACCCAAATACACTGGTTTGGCGACGAAACTAGATGTTTGTTTTCGTGTTTAGTGTTTTATTTAGTTAAGGCTTATTGCTTGATTAAAGATAAATATTAGTGATCATTCGAGGAAAGGGCTGTAGGAATGTCTATCATGTGGCTGAAACATTTTTATTTGGTATTGGAAAATTGTTATATTCATTCTGCTAACCTTTATATTTGATGCTAATATACCGCTTAATTTTTGAAACTAAATCAGCAGATCCGTAACTAACATTGTATTTACTATTTTTATATTTATTCTAAAGAAGTCAAAGAATTTACTTTTCTATAATTTACTGCCCGCATTTTTTCCCTGATATTCATACAATATTAGATTCATGCAATCCATACATAAGCATATCAATCTTTCTATACTTCTATCCGTATAGGTATAGACATACATGAATACACTTGAAACGTAATAACAATGTCATCTGCCAGATTGTTGCAAATGGTGAACCAAAACTTTAGAACAACTCAGCTTTTATAATATATACTAGCTGCTTCGTACCCAGCCTTCGGTCTGGATAGTAAATATTTCCAAATAAAATTTTAGAACCACTACTGTAAATATACGCATTCATAAAGAATGTCAAATAAACCTCGGGTACTGCAGAATGTTACTGAATATGACAGTTTATTAACAACAGACAAACCCTGTTATAAATATTATGTTCATTCTTTTGCCATTGAGCCTCAGCATAAAGATGCTGAATTCCAGGACTTTTTTACCACATGAGTCAAATGCCTTTATGTTATGGACATGCATACTTTTAATGTTTTTACTGTAAAAAATTAATAGAAATATATTTTTATTCCTTAAACTTCGTTTTTTATAAATGTTTTCATGATATCCTGCAAAGCATTTTTTATTACATACACGATTTTACGCTTACTTTCATTGTATAGAAAATTGGTTCTTTTTATAATGTACTAGGGCACCAAGAAATGGTGAAAATGGAATTTTATGGAAGTCATTAATAAAGAATTCAATTTTTATTTTTATCTATCATGTAGCCTTAAACTAAATAAGACATACTAAAAGTTTATGATAGTTACCATATGTTATAGAAACGTTCAATTACTTAAAGAAGTTGTGACATTAGTAAAGGCTTAAACTATTTTTGATTCTTGAAAAAACTCAAAAAAATATGTTTTTTCACTTGAATTTTATTGCAGAGGTTGTCATTCCCCGGGATATAAATTGAGAAGAAGAAATTTTAGTTCTTAAGTGAAAATTTAAATTCTACAACAAATCGTACTGATTTACATAAGTAAAACACACAAACGGACACGTTTACATATCCCCTATATAATAATAGCCTAAGTTATCTGCAAGTCTGTCCTCGATTTTATGAAGCGGTTGAACCTGGAATGGATACAGGCATCCATAGTTAGCAAAATTCAAATAGAGTAGTGTTTATCTTCTCCTAAACGATCGATCCGATTCTAAAATAAATTGGTATAAATAGTCTTCCTATCACAGCGAAAAATACTGCCTTCTTTAAAACGTTCGAAATCCACCCCTTCCCCTCTTTTCGAACATTTAATGCTATTATTTCAAGCCCTTTTTCCCCGGTTAAGAGCAGGCGATTAAATTTATCAATTTCTCACATAATAAATAGGTAAAAATAACATTTTTCTAGCTTTATGACGTCATTCCTTTAGCCATCTCATTGAATCATTTCTTATTTTAAATTATTTAAATTATGCCTTATTTTCATACGTTTTATCATTGAACTTAGATATTACGTTAAATAATTACGTTAAGGAAATTTGTCGCAACGTCACGACCTACTATAATGCCCTTCCCATTCATTTTCACGTGTTTAACAGCCAATAGACAAACAATAAACTGCCCTTCCGTTTGAAACAAAAGCCTGAATTGTCATAAATTGAGAATTTGCCCTACTATGTGAAATCGCCTTATAATTTTCTTTTCTATTTGGCTTCATTAATAGATTAGGTATGAACAATATTTTGACTCTTAGTATTTTGTTTACATTTTTCTTTGCTCTATGTTTTGTAATTCACTATCTATTCATATTATTATCTATGTTTTTGTACAGTTTATGTTTCAGAAATGGCAACGTTGTGCACTTTTGTGTTTTAAGAGTGTTCTATTGTTTAGAGATTTTGGTGTAGTTTCGTTTTGTGTATATGCAAATAAAAACGGCAATTATGGTCGGTAAATTAGAGTTTTTGTTTATTTAGAGTAGAGTAAAAAGAGTTACTTTAGAATAATAAACGACTAACGAGAGCTAAATAGCTATTCAGAGCAATAAATAGCTTTAGAGGTAATAAATTCACATAGAATTTACAACATCTGGCGTCCGCGACAGGACTGTTATCTGTAAGTAGAATTCTTTCTTTTATTTATAATGGACGTTTTGAAGTGCAAACGATCTCAGTTTAGGAGATTGTTTACAAGAGCTTTAAATGATTTTGAGAAGAATGAAAATGATTTATCGTTAGAAGAAAAAATTTCGAAACTTAAATTAGTTGAGGAGAAAGCAAAACCAATGTTAGAGACAGAAGAGACTTATAGAGGAGAATTGATTAAAATTGCGGAAGATGAAACTGTGATAGATAATGAGTATGATGAGTCTGAATGCTATATTGATAAGTGGAGAGTGGTAGAACGTAAATTAGTTTCGCTTTTAGCTGAAAAGGAAAACAGTTCTGTTGTTAATGAAAGCGTAACTCAAAATGCTACTATTCGTTATCCTAAGCTTAAACTCCCGACTTTTGATGGGAATATCAAAAACTGGTTAGGATTCTGGGGCCAGTTTAAAAAGATCGATACCGATCCTAATTTAGATGATCATGATAAATTTGCATATTTATTACAGTCAATGGAAAAAGGGTCATCTGCTGAAGAGTTAATCAAAAGCTTTCCGCCTGGTGGTGAAAGTTATAGTAAAGCTTTACAGCAACTACAATCGCGTTTTGGGAAAGAAGACCTTCTTATAGAAGTTTATGTTAGAGATCTCCTTTCGTTAGTATTATTGAAAAACTCCCATCAGAAATTTTCATTACGAAAACTCTATGATAACTTAGAATCAAAACTTAGAGCATTAGAAGTTCTGGGTGTTGCTAGAGATAAATATGCGGCGATGCTATATCCTTTAGTCGAATCGTCATTACCGGATGATACATTAAGAGCATGGCAAAGGTTCCGAGTTATTAATCGCAGTCAGAGAGAATCTGAAAGTAGTGAGAAAATAGAGAAGAAAGAGAAAAACGAGTCAACACATCGCATGGATTTAGATGGTTTACTTTCATTTTTGCTCGATGAAATTGAAGGTGAAGAGAGAGTATCTATAGCTACTCAGTGCTTTACTAAACATCAGACTCCTAAGCCTGGGAATGCTAAACACTTTGGTTTCAGAAACCGTGGAGAATTTTCCAAAACACCTTCTGCTTCTACTCTAATAGCAACATCTGAGCAAAATTCAACTGCATGTATTTTTTGTACTGGAAATCATGCATCTGGTGATTGCTTTAAAGCTAGAAAGATGTCATCTGAGGAAAGGCAAAAAGCAGTCCTAAATAGTCGCAGTTGTTTTTTATGTTTAGACAGAAAACATGTAATAGCTAAATGCAAAAAACGAACATCGTGTGTGATTTGTGGGAAGAAACACCACATACTTTTATGTAGAAATATCAAAGCTGAATCAAAATCTCCAGTTCCTGTTGGCATGAGTAGGGATGAAAATACCGATGCAGTACCTCCGCGAGATGAAACCCTCGCCAATTTGGCGAGAACACCAAATGTGTTTTTGCAAACTTTAATGGTTACGTTGAAAGGGAGAGATAAAAAGCGCCAAGCCCGTGCTATTATCGATTCAGCTTCACAAAGATCTTATATTCTAAAAAGCACAGCAGATGAAATGAAATTTGAGAGTTCATATAAAGAAAGATTGAGCCATTCATTATTTGGTGGGTCATGTACTGATGTCATAAACCACGATGTTTTTACGGTGTTCTTATCTAAAACGGATGGAACTTATCATTGTAACTTCAAAGCTCTTAGCCAAGATATTATTTGTGGAAGTATACCACCAGTTGGAAAAGGCGAGTGGATTCGAGAGCTTAAAGAGAGCAATATTTCTGTATGCGACGATAGTAATGGACCAATAGAAATACTTATCGGCGCTGACATTGCAGGTAAGTTGATGACCGGAGGATTTAAATTGCTTACTTCAGGCCCTGCTGCTATAGAAACTAAACTTGGCTGGACTCTTTTTGGGAAAAATGGTATGCGTGAGATCTCGGACAATTCAGCACTGCTGGTCACATCCATGTTGAATAAGGAGACATTGATATCCGATCTATGGTCTCTAGATTCACTTGGAATTCTAGATCCCTCAGAGAAGAAAAATAAACTGGAACTGCAAAAAGAGGCAAGAGATCATTTCTTGTCTACTGTAAAAGCAAACGAAGAGGGACGTTTTCAAGTCAGTTTACCATGGCTTGATAACCATCTACCGTTAAAAGATAACTATGACTTAGCTGTAAAAAGATTAGATTCTACAGTAAAACGACTAAAAGCTGAGAAACTTTATGATGCTTATGGAGAAGTGTTTAGTGAATGGGAACGTGAAGGCGTCATAGAAGAAGTACCAAAAAGCGAAATTGATGTAACATGCCATTATCTACCACATCGACATGTAGTAAAAGAAAACAGCACTACACGAATCAGGCCAGTGTTTGATGCCTCGGCCAAACAGAAAGGATCACCTAGTTTGAACGATTGTCTAGAAAAAGGTCTAAACCTTATCGAACTGATTCCTTCAATTCTTCATAGATTCCGAATGAACAGAATAGGAGTTTCTGCAGATATACGAAAAGCATTTTTGCAAATAAGTCTCAACTCTAAAGATAAAGACTATCTAAGATTCTTATGGTATAGAGCTGATGGAAAACTGAAGTGTTACAGGCACTGTAGAGTAGTATTTGGTGTTACAAGCAGTCCTTTCTTGCTAGTTTCTGTAATTCACTACCTTCTAGAATCGACTTTGAAACAACTAAATGGAAACCCAAAGTATAAAGTAGATATTATTGAGCAATTAAAGAAGAGCTTTTATGTCGATAATTGTTTAGCGAGTGTAAAGAATGATTTAGAATTGCATCAGTTCATGCAAGTTGCTTCAGATACTTTAGCTACAAGAAAACTAGAATTACGTGGTTGGGAATACAGTGGCTCAACAAATAATTCCTCTAGTACAACAAATGTAGTAGGAATGGTTTGGGAACGATGTGGAGATTACCTTTACCTCAATATTACTAACATCACCTACAATCTACCAGAAATTTTGTCTAAAAGAGAGATTTTAGCTACTACACATAAAATATTCGACCCCTTAGGAATAGCTTGCCCTGTAACTCTTGTGCCGAAACTTTTACTTCAGCACCTATGGGAAGTTAAGTTATCTTGGGACGAAGAAGTTGACTCGAATTCAAAATCACAATTTTGTAAATGGTTGAATGATTTGAAGTGTTTGGAGAGAATGAGAATACCAAGATGGTTAAACTGTGATCTTGAGTTGGAAAATGTCTCACTTCATTTCTTCAGTGATGCGAGTAAGCTTGCATATTCAGCTGTGGCCTTTGTTCGAGTACAAACAAAAGATTCTGTTCAAGTTCATTTGGTGCAAGCCAAAGCGAGAGTTGCCCCAGCGGAAAGAAAAAGACAACAATTGCTCGATTGGAACTTCTTGGAGCTACAATATGTGCACGTTTAGCATCCAGCATAATACCTGAATTTCAAGCTGATGATATTTATTTTTGGACAGATTCGTCTACTGTACTAGCTTGGATACAGAGGAATGAAGTATGGGACGTATTTGTTCACAACCGAATTAAGGAAATAAAGCAATTGACTTCTGTTCAATCTTGGAGACACGTACCAGGATCACTGAATCCTGCTGATTTGCCCAGTAGAGGATGCTCTGCTTCTTATTTAATTAAATCTAGATGGTGGGAAGGCCCTGAATGGTTATATTTATCACCAGAAGAATGGCCAAAAGAAGATTTTAGTGCTGATGAAGAAGAAATAGCGCTTGAGAAAAAGAAAAGGATTATTTCGTCCTTAATAAATCTTAATGCCAGTGAAATAATTGCTACAAGATTCTCAAGTTATCGTCAGACAATCAGACTTGTAGCTTGGATATGTCGTTTTGTTTACAACTGTAAACATCAAAACAAGAGAAAATATGAACTTACTGTATCTGAGATAAATGAAGCAGAAAATATCTTGGTTCGTTTAATACAAAATGAATCCTTTAATGGAATAGAAGATAAACGGATTTTAAGTCTTAATCCATTCATAGATTATGGGATTATTAGAACTAAAACAGCTATATTTCAAAGAGAAGATACATCTGAGTTCAGAACTCCTGCTATTTTGCCAAGTGATCATACTCTTGTAAGAAGTTTAATTATGGAAGAACACAAGTTGAAAGGACATATTGGAGTTTCTCACGTCCTAAATTCTTTAAGAGAAAGATTTTGGATACTATCGGGAAGAAGAGTTGTGTCATCTGTTTTGAAAACTTGTATAACCTGTAAGCGTTATTCAAACAAAAATGCTAACCCACCAGCACCACCACTTCCTAAAGATCGGGTACAAGATGCCTCAGTGTTTCAAATAACCGGCATAGATTATGCCGGACCTATATTTCTAAGAGAATACAAGAAGGCATGGATTTGCCTATTCACGTGCGCAGTGTACCGCTGTGTTTCATTTGGAACTGGTTACATCCTTAACGACAGATACATTTCTACAAGCATTTCATCGTTTTGCTGCTAGACGTGGGAAGCCATCCATAATTTATACTGATAATGGAACAAATTTTGTTGGGGCATGCAATACATTTGCTTCAATTGATTTCAATGAAATTTCAAGAAAGGGAGCTGATGAACGTATTATTTGGAAGTTCATTCCCCCAGGCGCCCCATGGTGGGGTGGCTGGTGGGAACGCCTCGTAGGAATGATGAAAAGAATATTGAGGAAAATTCTTGGAAGAGCCTGCCTTAGTTATGAAGAAATGTGTACCGTTTTGTGTAATTGTGAAGCTATCTTAAATGATAGACCGTTAACAGTTGTATCAGCTGATTCAAGTCTCACTTCCATAACACCTGGAAATTTTTTACGGGAAATACAAAACCATTCAGTGCCAATTATAAAACATGACTTCAATTCTAACTTTTATAAATGTAGATTGCGTCATATTCAAAATGTTTACCAGGCTTTCAAGAAAAGGTTTCGCCTAGAATATCTGGGAACTTTGAAAACAACAAGCAAAAAATTCGCTAAAAGTTGTAAATTAAGGGAAGGAGACATTGTCTTAATTGGAAGCGATGACAAAAAGAGATTAAATTGGCCTCTTGGTAAGATCATACAATTATTTCCAGGTACCGACGGTGAAAGCCGACGAGCCAGAATTAAAGTGCAAAATGGTGAAGTCATAAGAGCTGTACAAAACCTTTATCCTTTGGAATTGTCGGCTGCCGAGGAACTTCCATCGAAATTTAGTGGAGGTCGACAATACGAAAATATTTCCATAGAGCAAACTCCTATTGATGATTTACCTGTAATAACCAATAAGATAATCCACACCAACTTAAAATCGCCCACATTAACCAAATCGGGAAGGACAGTTAGAGTTCCTCGTCGATTGGACTTGTGAGAACAGTGTTTATTTTTTATTTCATTTTTTTTCTTTTTGCAATACTCAATCCCGAATTTCATATTGCAAGGTGGGAGGATGAACAATATTTTGACTCTTAGTATTTTGTTTACATTTTTCTTTGCTCTATGTTTTGTAATTCACTATCTATTCATATTATTATCTATGTTTTTGTACAGTTTATGTTTCAGAAATGGCAACGTTGTGCACTTTTGTGTTTTAAGAGTGTTCTATTGTTTAGAGATTTTGGTGTAGTTTCGTTTTGTGTATATGCAAATAAAAACGGCAATTATGGTCGGTAAATTAGAGTTTTTGTTTATTTAGAGTAGAGTAAAAAGAGTTACTTTAGAATAATAAACGACTAACGAGAGCTAAATAGCTATTCAGAGCAATAAATAGCTTTAGAGGTAATAAATTCACATAGAATTTACAACATCGTACATGTGTGATCATTTTAAATTGGGTCATCGATTATTTTTTTGTTGCAAGATAATTCTCAGCCAAAAAACAAACCATTTTTTTTTTTACCTGCCTCATAAAGTACTTTACAATGTTGGAAAATTAAAATTTTACTGATCCCGTCATGTGATGGGCTATATGCTAGTAGGGATAATATCAAGATACAGTATAGATTATCATTGGAGGGATTTGAAATTTTTGCATATTTTTTTTAGTTTGCGGAGATTTATTCAGATGCAAGACTCATTATAAATTTGTTTCCACATTTCGAACTGCTGCTAAATTTAAAACTTTTTGAAAATATTTTATTTTTTTTTTGAAATATTTGTATTGTTACATTTGGGTTATTAACCTTTTTGTGTCTTTATGCCAATTTGCTAAAATTTTGGTCGCTAACAGCAGTCAAATGAGGATCTATATTGTATCTCTTTTTAACCTACACTTGAGTTATATTAAAGTGTAATTGTATTGAAAGGATTAGCAAAAAGTAAACAGATTAAATACGAATTATTCTTACATTCACTGAAAAATTAATAACCTATATAGCCAAAACTATTACTACAGTGTAAGAAATGACAACTGTAAAATAGTTTTTAATTTTACACATTTGGCTTGGTGGAAAAACAGGGTGCCCCCGCCAACTTGGCGATAAAGCTCTGAACATAGTAACCTTACATTATCTCATGATCTCGCCGTATCCAAACAATCTGTATCTATATTTAAATTTATATTATATTTGTATCCAGCTTCTCTTATGTAACCCATTTCTTATATATTAAACTCTAATAATGCTTAAAAATATTACATATAATGAATCATTAAACGTTCACTATGAATAATTTTAATAATTTGGAGCTGTTAACTTTGTAAACTGTTAATGAATTAATTGTTCATAAATGTAAATGCCTGTTTTCTCAGTGGTTTTGGTTAAATAAGAAAATGTATATAGTTATATAACAATGGCTCAATCTACACTAATTAAAGTTGCCAAAGTAGCAAGGGATACAATGCTGTTCGGATGAAATACCTTTACGTTTTAGTAATCATCGCCAATAATTTCACCAAAAACTCCAAGGGGTACCCTATTCTTAAGTAGTACCGTAAAAAAAATTGATAGTCCATCCAGTGTGTACAATTATTGAAGATATATTGAAGAGAATTTTTT